>CM067507.1:32822887-32915387 GCA_034509495.1 Acestrorhynchus altus
CTTGGAGGAGAACGCCAGATCCCTGGATCTGACACAATGGACGGCAGATGCCTGCGATGACCAGCAGTGCACTTATGAGATGTGGGAAGAGCGCCATCTACCCACCTCCCTGAGTGAGAGCAAGCCAATTTCTCTCCCTCTGGACCCCGGCTGCCGATGGTGAGCAGCATGAACCTGGATTCAAACCCGCGATCCCAGGATCATAGTGATAGCGCCTTAGCATCAGAAGTTACAGTAGATACAGGAATTGTTCAGTTGATATGGAGTAAGACCACCTCTTTATGTCAGACCACATTTTGGTCCTGTAATTTCAATCTTTTCCTTTTTCTATTTTGGTTCAGCTGCTGACGTTAAGGAAGCATGTGGACTGTAGAGTCTGTAGAGTAACATTACAAGATTTACATGAATATGACTCATTATGCAGCTCCACAGTGCAGTTCCACTGTGCAGTAGCAACGTTCCAACCTGGAGTGGGATGGTGATGCTTTGCCAAGATTGTAACTAAATATGGTCATGCCAGTGATGTGGTGGGGGGGGGACAAGGAGAGAATGATGAATGAAGGTAGACGAGAGACAACAAAAGTGAAAAAAGAGAGTAAGACAGAAAGAGAACGAGAAGTTAAGAGACTGAATTGAAAGAGTAAAGAAAACAACAGACAGATGAGAGAATCATAAGGGCATTTTTAAGGGCCACATATTTGTGCCGTGAGTCAAAGCTCAATTATCAACTGTGGTTTATTCAGAAATGCCAGCACACATCTCACACTGAACCACACTCCACGCCAGCACGAGAGCTGCACTGCAACAGTGCACAGGGTGCTGTTCACCACTCTGAGGCACGAGGCGGAGATAGATGGAAGAATAAAGTGTGGAAATGGTCAGCTCATTTTGCTCAGACACAGAGAGGATGCAGTTTGGATGGTCTTAACAAGCCCCCAGTGGCTGTCAAACCAAATAGCGATGGAGGGGAGGATGTGTGAGGGGCGGGGGAATGGGGAGGGGGTGGATGGTGGTGCCAGAAAAGAAAGGCATGCTCTCTTTTTGTAGTGTGCCGTCAAAACGTGCGACCTGCCTTGTTGCGATCAATCCCAATTTAACAGGCGGCGGCTCAAAGGAAACCTTCAGGGAGCCGTGAAAGCTGACAGGTGAAAACTTACTGCCGTCGCCATGCCTGTGCTCAAAAGGCCACGCGCGTCCACGCCTGGCGAACAGCAAAGAGACGCTGTCAAACACATGACAGGCTTTCATTCACACGCTACAACAGGGTTATGACAAATCACCCTCCTCTGTTTGACCACAAGTAGGACAATCTGCCAATTTCTGACAAACACCGCTTCCCTGCCAAAACATAGACTTTGGTAATAACAGGCGCAAGGAGCTTTTACAGTCAGGCCTAAATTGAGGATGTTTTTGAAATTAGCCTTCATGGAACTATGAGTATAATCGATCAGCTGTATGTATCATATAGGATAAGTAGGATTTCTCTACATACTAATGCTGATATGGTGGTGTGTTAGGGTGTTTTGCACTGGTATAACACACAGCAGTGCTGCTGGAGTTTTTAAACCCTGTGTCCATTCACTGTCCACTCCATTAGACACTCCAAGGCGATTAGTCTACCTTGTAGATGTAAAGCCAGAGACAGAAGCTCATCTGCTGCTGCAGAGTTTGTGTTGGCCATCCTCTAGTCCTGACCCTGTGGGCTGGATATTTCTGGTTGCTGGAGGGTTTTCAGTCCAGCAGGGAAACTGTGGCATTTAAACACTCCAGCAGCACTGCTGTGTCTGATCCACTTATACCAGCACAACACAAAATAACACACCACCACCATGTCAGTGTCACTGCAGAGCTGATAATGACCCACCACAGAAGTCTTGCTTTGTGGTGGTCCTGGACATCGAAGAACTAGGTGAAAGGCAGCTAATAAGGTCATGGTCAACAAGCAGAATTATACTGGTACTGTACAGATATAAACCCTCACTGGACTTTTCCATATTTGGACATTCCGTCCAGTTGCCTCACCTACATTTCTTTATTGACAGAACAAAAGATTGGACCATCACAGAAGGTTGTTGGATGAAGACAGATGTGTTGTCAAGGACAACCTTCACCAATCCCTATGTCCATAAGTGGATTGGTCATAGAGGTCCAATCAAGAGGCCACAGCATTCTTCCAATTAAACCATCATTTATCTGCTAAGTGCCATAAACGTAAATGTAAATGTATTTGTGGGAAAATGTCAACACACTTGTTCACTCTGTGTGGATACAGAACATTGTTCATCTTAAAAACAATACTGCTGATGCTTGTGCAAACATTCCACCAGATGTCATCAGGAATTTGACAAAAGGACAGCCTTAGCACTCAAACACATTATGTAGACCACATTTTTTTAACATATAAATACATAAAGTCACATTAGCAAGTACAGCACTGTATTTCTGGTAAAATTCCCTACTGGTTTGATGGGTCACATGCCTACCTTCCCATTTGACATTGAATCCAAGATGAAGGCATTCAAGAGGGCCACCATGTTGGTGACTTGATCCCCCACCAGTTTCCCCTTACAGCCACAGCTTGAGTCACTTAATCCATCTTTCATGTATTCAGATTCAGTTTGTTGGGTTTACATGGTTCTACACAGAATCATTTTTCTAAATAAATATACTTCAGGCTGCACTCGTGCAAGTCATGGCTTACAAAAGTCCTCATCACCACTATGCTTCAAATAGGCCTACAGAAATCCAAGATTTTATTCTCAGACCTGTAAAAAACTAGGTTCAACTGGACAATCTCCCACGTAATCTCCCTGAGATTGCATTAGAAATGATTTACTCCACCTTCAGATTACGGTGCAGGAGCTCAGCTTGTTATCCCACATAAACTAAAGGTGCACTAAGGCCCGGTTCAGCCCCCGTATTGCAACACCTCATTCCTATGGCTTAAATCGTAGCCGCGGCCCGTAAAGAGGGTTGCTTGTAAAATGGAAGATGGTGTTTGTGTAAAACAGGGCACATACATTGAGACGTGTCAGAACAAGCTTAATAGTGTTGTTTTGCCCCCTCACTCGCCTCTGGCATGTTTCAGTTCTGAGACCCTGGTGTCAGGTCGCCGTTAAAGCACGGAAAAACTGGTCTGGTTATATAATAACGGTCATTCAACCATAGAATTCTACATGACAAATGAGTTTACATTGTTTAAATGAATTCCTTCAATGCAATTAGCTAATGTACATTATCTGTAAATCACATTTTAATATAGTCACTATTACCGAGAATCAAGGTTTATGATATAACTGTCTCCAGTAATCACTAGTAAAATATCGGCTTGTAATATCTGTGAAATGACTGGTAAATAAGATGCCTTTTACCTGCTTCATAACCATTCTGCTTAATATTCTGTAATTGCACAATATCTACCAAGAGCTTTGTTTGAAATTATTTGTTGAATGAATTATTGTTTACTTACCCAAAGTTTTCTTTGTTCAACAGTTTTATTTTATTGACTTTACTTTGAAACCCAGCTCAAACAGGAAATACTCACACATGCACACAGCGTATCAAACCAAATGAACAGGCTGTTCTTAAATGTAGATACTGTAAGAATACAACTACACTACAGCCGCAGGGATATCAAATAAAACTGACAACATTGTAGCAGTTGTAGTAGTAAAAGTGACGTTAGTAGTAGTAGTATAGGTCATAGTAGTGGTCATAGTACTGGTTTTGGTGATGGTAGCAGCAGTAGTGGTATTATTGATGATGGTGACAGTAGTAGTAATGGTGGTGGAAGAAGCAGTTCTGGTGATAGGAGTGATGGTAGCAGCAGTAGTGGTATTAGTGGTAGACGTAATGGGAGCAGTTAGTGATAATACTAACAGTAGTGGTGGTGATGGTAGTAGTGGTAGTGGTAGTGGTAGCAGTAATGGTTGTAGTGATAGTAGTGCTTGTGGTGCTGATGATGTTTGTTGTAGTAATAGAAGAAGAAGGACAGAAAGCAGGGCAGTCTGTAACATTTAACGTGTATTGAGTTGGTCATCTGAGCTGGATGTCTGACTCTCAACTCTGACTTTCAGCCAATAATTAAAGGCATGTATCTAAACAACAGGAAATGCACGTTGTGGTGGTGGAAGCATTTAGATCTCTCACAGATCTCCTTAATGTCCAGCAACGATCAATATCCTTTTAAAAACAAATGGACATCTCTGAAAGCCCAGATGGCCACTTTCCCAATTATAAGCCCGGGTGGATTTTGATCGTCATCCTCGCGAATCTGTTTGGCTATAACTTTTGAGAGAGAAACTTTAAGTGCTGAAGCTCTTTTTTCGTTATTTTTCTTCTGGAACTAAAAGGAAAGAAGCCTTTGAGGCCAAGTGACAATTTGTTGTTAGAGAAGAGTTAAAAGCAGAAATATGAATGTTCTTTGTGTGTGTGTTTGACTGATTTATTGATTGATTGATGAGCTGATTTACAGTGAAAAAGGATGGTCAGATTCAGTTAGCATTGTTTCATCTGTAGTAGAAAAACACTGACTCTAACAGTGAACACGTTTCAGTATTGGTCCACACAAGGCCGGCCGAGAAAACAGAAAACGGGCTTGATATTGTAGATATGGTTGGCAATAATGAATTCAATAAAATAAATAAATAGAAAAGTTCTGTTGGAAAAGTTCAACTTCCATTTAATCCCTGTATTTAATACATGTATTAAAAAACATTAAATTACCTTTATTTGCCAAATGTTTCTGATTTGTTGACAAAAGGAATCAGTACAGAATTATATATAGTGGTGCTGATTGGAGCAGTCATACTGATGATGGTAGTAGCAGTAGTAGTGATGAGCACTGGTGATGCTGATCATAGCAATATTAGATCAAAGCTGCATTTATTAAAAATGTATTCAAATCAATGTGCTGGCACTACCATCCCTGCAGCATCAAATATATTCATTCTTAAAATTAGAGGTCTGGTAAGTTTCCATTGTAGTTTATCTGGCTATGTTGCATGTCTTTACAATGTTACATCACACGTAACGCCTCTGGATCCTGCACCTTTTGCTGAGCAACAATGCTGCTGCTAATGATGCTTACATCAACTGAATGGCAATTCAAGAGCTATCGTGAACATGGAGATATCAGAACAGGACGTTCATCTGCTCATCTGCCCCCACTGTCAAACCAAAGAAATGCAGAACGATGACTAAATACAGCTGGCAAGCAGACAATAAGCGAGACAGCGAGAAGTTCATCCTGGATAAACCCTGGTTTGTCTTCTGAATGGTGAGCTCTGTGCTGTGAAATGGTTTAAAAGTGAAGGTCATTTTTGTCTTGATGAACAGGTTACACATTCCAGCCTGTCATTGTTGAAGAAGAAGGAGCTGTTGCAATCGAATGAAGCACCAACAATTAGGACAGTGCACTCATGATTATGAGACCTCCATACTTGACTGTCATCTATCTATCTTTCTGCTTTCTGTACTACTGTATTGATGCTGCTACTGGAACCTTAATTTCCCTGAAAGAACCCTCCCAAGGGATCAATAAAGTTCTATTCTATTCTATTCTATTCTGTTCTATTCTATTCTATTCTATTCTATTCTAATCCCAAACAGAAGCTGAATTTGTTACTAAAGGCATTATGATTCCAGTCCATGTAATGACTCTTCAATACCTCCAAACACCTTGGACAGAATGCACTTATGGAGGGCAATTTGTCAAAATGACAATTCTTTGACCTTTCAGTCCAGCGATTCACCTCCTTTCAAAGTTCTTCAACTGGGCAAAATGTCTTTGGGTGCATCATAGGGGCATGTCAATGATCTCTCTCCAAGGGGTGCACTACCCAAAAGTAGCCTGGGAAGCCCTTTTACACTCTCTGGTGCAAAGACCCAGTGTATAGTCAGGGCATACCAGTTATTTACATCTGCAGATGCATTTATTTGTATGAGTGTTTATTTGAAGAATGGAGCAAAATGGCAGTAATAGCTCAACGTCTAAGGGATACAGATGCATGAGTGGAGCTCCACAAGTTCCACAAGTGTCTACAGTCTCTCATTAATCAGCCCAGTAGTAGTCAATACATGCCTTTGATAGATTCATTGATTTGGTAGTTAGTGTTCTCCTCCAACTATGTTAAGCTGTCCAAACATAGTGCATTAGCAGCCGGCCAGCTCCACGTGACTTAGAACAAACTTTGAATTGAGGCTGAAGTGGGTGCAGAAAACATCAACATGGCCTAATTTGTTTTATGATCACAGACCACAGTACGTTTTGTTAACACAAGTCATTGCTTTGATTGATGCTGTAGTTCATTTTTTTCGTTGGAAGACCGAAAACATGCCAGTTGAGAAGTGATTTGTGGCTGGGATTCGAGAGCTGTACATTCTTGGATCCACTCGGGACAGATAGAGGACCCACCCTGGTGGGTGAGGGTGTGTTTCTGTTCTGGGATGAGTGAGAGGGAGAGAGAGAAAGAGAGGGAGGAAGAAACAGAGAGAGCGTGCAGCTGTCAACATACTCTTATGCTGAACAGATGTGTAGTCGCTCCCCACTGCCCCGTTCTACTCCATAGCCTGAAGTCAAACGCACGCATGCTCTTCAAGAAGCAAAACAATCATTTAGAGTAGATTTTTGGAATGCCTTGGACACTTGTGGCAGCCATTGCATGCTAAAGCCAAATCATAGCTAGTACATTGCAATGTGCAGTAAAGCTGGTTGGCTGCAAGGCCTTTGGTTTTGGGAGGAATGCGACTGTGAACACTGCAAACACTGCAAAGGCTGCGGATGGTTAGGGGGGGGGCGGGTTGGTTGGCGAAGGAGAGGAAGCTGTGTTTACCCTTCCAGAGTTGATTTAAATCTCTGTGCTGGCTGGAGAACGTTCAGAGCGCCCAGCTGGAGCACGTCTCCTGAAGTGTTGGAGAGAGAGGGAGTTTCTAAAAGACGAGATCAGCCAGAAAACTCACCCCCAGCTCTAGCTAGCAATGTTTCACATTTGTTAAGCTCCCAGCTTTTACGTAACAGTGAAATCCACGCTGTCGGTTATTCAACAGCCCCCAGAATATGAGGCTCCTTGAGAGTGATGAGCCTGACTTTCTGCCTTCCTGGTGAAGAAACATTGGTCATGTTTAATACATATGTTAGGTTTTATGGCTCGTTTCAGGATTTCACATTTTACGTGGATTAGCTTTGGTATTTTGTACGATGGGAATGCAATTCTGCTTTGACCTTTTACCTTCGTTATCTTGAGCGTTTAAAGCACTTTAAAGTGCTCCATGCCACCAGAGCTCCCAAAGCTAGTCCTAGCAATTCACCAAATGTTCTCAGTTTTATGGGATGCTCATTGAACAGACAGAGTCAGGCCCCAGCTGTATGCAGGTCGAGCACATGTGTGTGGTCAGAGCAGTGCACTGGACGGCTGCTGTGGTTTTAAACTGGGATTTAATTCAGTTGGAAACAAGTAGTTTTTAGTTGTTTTTCCAAACTGGGTTACTCACTCATAGTTGACTCACTCATATCAAATGCACCCTTTTGGTTAGATAGAGTACGTCTTGCTGGTTGTTATGGATGGAGCCCTGCAGGTGACATCCTGCACAAGTAAAATTAAGTCACGGCCTCATTGTTTTCCTAGACAATGGCGTTCAGAACAGGATGCTTCGTAGTGGTAATGATTTGTTCCTGAGTCTAAATTGCATGTAATTTATCATTTTTATCAGATAATTGACATTGAAATTGTATATTGGGTACCTACCATTTCAGCCGGATAGGCTTGGTTCACATTTATACATTGTTAATATGAGTGTGTAGTGTATATTGCACTTTACAATATAACCATACACTATATAGGTTTAAAATCTGTCAAAACCTGTCAATCTTTTGAATTCCTCTTTCATTATTAAAAGCAAAATTGACTTATTAACAGTGCTGCATTTGATTATGAAAGAGCTGCAACAAATATTTGGGAATTGGGATCTCAAAACCCCCTCCAAAACTCTGAAAATAAACTCAAAAGTGCTGCTGTTCTTACCGTCACTCATATGGAGTCTGATCAACAAAGGATTCTCCGAATCAGACAGAACAAAGAAAAATAAGCATTTATCAATTCATTTTGTTCAAGGTCATTCAGATAAACACAGTCAGTCTGAGCTGACAAGTATAAATACACTGCAATGTAACATTAATCTACCTGCCATTTTAAATTCATGGGCGTTCAGTGGTTATACTGGTTTACCCGCCTCGTTTGGGATGCAGTGGTGGGTTTTGATGTGTGCTTTTAAGGGAGCAACTGTAGGGGTGTAATGTGATGGTATGGGACAAAAATATTTACCCTTACCCCAAAACAAGTCACACTGAGCAACAACGTCTGAAAAATTCAATCGTCCAAATATTCAAGCATCTCCTAAGATTACTCCCAGAAATCCTTTCATTTCAGGTGACCTTAGAGACAGCAGGCACTGCCAACTCATTGACCAGTTTTTAAAGATGCAGCTCCACACTGTTAACAGCTACGTATCAAATGTTCAAACTCAAAAGCCACTCACTGTGCTCTTACCTATGCAATCCTTCAGATGTTATGTTATCTTTATATTTTATTGAGCTATAATTAATGGACTCAAGAATCATTCTTTAGAGTGTGCTGTTGTGCATTCAATCCCCATTCCAGTCACTAGAAGGACTGGGATGTGTGTTTCCTGTGGGTGCTCCAGTACACCCCCTCCCCACCACATAGATGAGTTGGCCGTCTAAATTACCCCTAGGTGTGAGACTGAATTGTGTGTGGTACCCTACAATGGAGTGGTGCCCTGTCCAGGAGATATTCCTGAGTTCTGCCCAATGACTCCTTTCAAGCTCTAGACCCACATCACCCCTGATTGGATGAATGGATATTGATGAATGAGGCCTGATGTAATTCATAGTAAGAATCATTCTTAAACCTGCAAAGACGGACATTCTCTTCTCCCAAACCAGTAAATCAGTTACAGATGAGTCAGGTGAGAATGTGGAAAGAAGGAAAGAACAAAAAGCTGCATTTAGGTTTCTAAACAGCACCACTAAAGATCCTAGCCTGAGATAGGTGAATAATGCCTGGTAAATTACCTTTCGATCGTGGTCCCATGCCATGTCTTGTTTTGAAATTCCACAATAAATGTCTTTCCATTAGCTGGGGAACGCTAATGACACATATTGAGTAAATGGTTGTTTTTCATAATGGCTCAAAACAGAGGATTGATAAGGATCACTGAATGAAGTGATTTATTGGACTTCCTTATGCGTACAGCCTATTTAGTCATTTAGTCAGCACACAAATAAACAACTGTGCTTAAAAAACTGAATTCTCATCAACAACAGTTGCCTCTGGTTGTTTTCCTGGGAATGTTAACAAGATGGAAATCTCAGCTGATTGGATCTTTTGTAGGAACTGTGCACAACTAAAAATGACACCTGAGTGCTGTTTTCATGTCTTTTTCTATCCACTTTCAACTGGTTATAAACAACTTCCCAAACCAAGCACTGGCTATTATGAGCTCTAATGGAGCTCAAGCAAGTTTTGAAGCTACCAGGAATCAAACAACAAGTTCTGCTCTAAAACCTCTTTGATAAGCCCTTTATAAACTATGCAGCATATCCACCAAGGCCTCTATCTCTGATGTGCTGATCAATTTCATTGATCATCATTTAACCAAGCACACGTCTGCATCTGTTCATTTGGGGGTCGTTTCTTGCTGTCTTTTCTTTGGGGGTCTGTTTTCTGTGGCTATTAGTGGACAGCAATGTCAGCAGTGTTTGAAGTGCCATATGGGGAGGCTGTTTGTTAACCACTACAGCCTCTGGCCATGCAACATTGTACCTGGCTCCAATTGCCTGTCAAGCTTCTCAAGTGTGTAGGCCTTTCAGTGGTCAGGCATGTGGCCTGTGGGGAGTGAGCTGCGCTGTAATCTCCACTTAGATGACTCATGCTATGACCTGAGGGAACAGAGTTTACAATAGCAAGATGGCCCCGGCAAGCGGGTCCTAAAGGATCAAGGCTGGCCAGTTGAGTTGATTGGACGTGCGATGGCCAGCGTGAGACTCTGAAGGACAGAAAAAAGAAAGGTGTAGAGAATTTGGAAGATATGTTCGGATTTCATGTTTCGTTCAGTATGACATCATACTGTTTATTCCAGCATGCTTGTTCAGGACCATAATGGCAGAATAGATTATGTACATTAGTTGGCCACCATCGTTTTATGACCAGTGGACTAATATGGGTATTTTCATGCCCTAGTAAAGCAATGATCTGTAATTTGGCTGATGCTTGAATCCAGAGTCACTAACACTGACATGCCAAAAGTCATGGGGCATCAGTATGTAAACTGATTACAAAGTGCTGTACCACAGGGCATGGCTTGGGAACACGCACAGATTCTGAGATGTTATCTTGGCAAGACAACAAGAATGTTCAGAGTTCAATGGATGGATGGGACATTCGATATCTGAAGTGGTGTGGGCATTTAACATTCCTCAATCCATCTACTGGCAATACAACATTGAACCAGTTCTGGACAACTTGGGCCAATGGCATGAGACATTATCCTGCTGAAAATTGTGGGAAGCACAGCAAATGGTCACCAAGCAGTCACACATAATGAGCACCAGTTAATGTGTTTAGGTAGAGCAGTGGATGTAAGAAATTCCATTAGAATTTACCCACACCAGAATGGAACCTATGTGGTACCTGCACTGTGCACTGTGGGTGGTAATGCCTTCTGCGATGTATTCCCAGTACACCTCTTTGGAAACGAAATGTTCCACCCATTTGGCACCCATACGATGGTCTATGAAGTTGACCAGGAAGATGCGGCCCACAAAAACCTGGAAACCATGACCCAGGAGTTGTGGATTTTAGTTTTTAACCACTATGTTAAAAATTGACATGGTCTCCAAAGTGCACGTTGAAGGTGCACCAAAGCCTGAGATCCATAACCCAGCAATTCTGGACTTTTTGTTGTTACCTACTCTGCAGCATCAACTCTACAATGATCTCTAAATGGTTTTCAGTTTTTGGGGTGTGAGGGATTGGAGTGAGTGGGGGTCCATTGACCGGCCCCTTCAACCTCTCAGCAGCCCAGTCCTCCCGATGGTTGGTCCATCCCTGCCATGAAGGTAGGTCCACCAAAGTTTATGGGCTTTTTGTCTAATTACTTGATATTATCCTTTCTTTTTTCTTTGCATTCGAGAACCCTAAGACCCAATCTGGCAATGCAAGAAATGACAAACGGAGACATGTGGCTGTTTTGACATTGTCAGTTGAATGGGAATGCCTTTGTCAGTTTACTTGGCAAGTTGAATTGCCCTTGACTTGTTTATATTTTTCATGGCACTTGTCATTTTGTTACCTTTAATCAAAGTCAAATCTGAAAGAAAGCCCCTCAGAGTCATCCAGGGACATGCCTGCAAGACGAAAAACAGAATCTGCCAGCTGGTCTGAACATACATCGCTTTGATTCAGTACAAGTGGATCAGTCCCTCCTTATGTACGTCTGAGGTCAACTTTATCATTCACTTTATATGAGCACGGAACACAACTGTGAGAGGACCTTGAAGCATTACTCTCACCCAATCTGATCAAATCAAAAATGGAACAGAAGCTGATGCCTTATCTCTTAAGATGCAGCATTTCCCCTCTTTCCAGACAGCAAACAGAGAAAGAGGGAGAGAAAGACAGCATTACAAATCATTTGATTACTTTGGGCTTAAATGGAAGAGAAGCAGTGCCGCCTCTACCCCGGGAGCTCGGCATTGCACGTAGAAATCACATTAAAGCCTGCGGCTTCTGCATTTGTTTTAAGATTTCAAAATAATTAACTGAGCTAAATGCTGTTATGGATGCGGAATGGGATTAAATGGAACATTAAGAGTTCTTTAGATTGAAGACAAAGCAGAACAGAAATGACTTTTCTCCGTGATTTGATGCACTCTGTACTTATTCTTTTTGCTGCATCTGGGCATTACACTCAGTACTAATCTCTGCAAACATGGTGTCTGGGCTTCATTCAGAGTTTGCAGCATCTATGCAGCACTAATAAGAGTTCTATGACTGCTTTGATGCTATATAGAACCTTTTAAATAGGTTGTCAAGAGCAGTGGTTCTCAAAGTGGACCCTGTGGCGGTGTTGTGACAGATCCCTCACCATGGTGAGAAGAACCACTTAGCTATGCAAAGAGCCCCTTAAACACAGTTTCATTGTACCCCAGTTCATTGCTTTGGGGTGGGGGGGGGCTTTATGCCCCTTTAGTCCATGCCTGGCATTAGTCTTGATGCTGGGCATATGTTTATCTGTGCCAGAGAGTCCGATTGTATTGGCTGTACTTTTATAAAGTGACTACTAGACAAACTGTGTGTGTTTTTGAACATCTAAGGCAGTTAATTTAGTATTTAACTAGTATTATTTAACTTAATATAGATAAATGCTTTCATTAGAAGGGGTGTCCACAAACATCTGGATATATACTGTATATTTACATATTTAGGCCAAATCTGGGCCAACTTTGGCACTTATGACTCAGATGTGAGCCACATTTGGGCCAATCATACACTGCTGGTTAGGAAGAATTTCCATTTTTAACCTTTTGAATTGTTGTTTTTTTCCGTTATTAATCCTGTTATTAGACAGGAACTGTTAAAAATTACTTGGTAAAAGTTTAGAATAGTTTGTGGAGTCTCACATGGTTCTGTTTGCGGGTCCATAAAATTGATATTAAAGAGAGCAACGCAGGTATGAGGGTGAAGCACATCAGTGTAGGTCTAAAGTAAGGAGCTACAATCTAGTTACAATGACTACTAGATGAAATAGGCTCAAAAAGACACATATACTCAACAGAATGTTCTAAAAATTAGTAGAATAAAATTAAAATGAATAAAACATGAACGTAATGCAGAGTGGATCGAATCTGATATGTATTTGAAACTATAATGCAGCTTCCCTGGCCACTCTTCAATGCTTGGCCTGGGGCAAGGGCGGTTTAACAGATGTTGACCAATCTTCCCAGTGGTTCACCAGAGGATGACTGAAGTGGCATTAAGGGAAACGTGCTCTTTCCTCCACGCATCCATATGCTCCAACCCTGAAGACACACAGCAATCAGCTGCCAATTACTGCACCCCATACATTGATTAAATCCCAGCTGCAGAGTTTTACTGTAAATGGAGTAGATAATGTCCTGCTAACGGAGAGCTGACGACCAGGCAGTGAAACACGCTAGCCGAGTGGTCTTGGGGACGTCCCTTTGTAATAACCTTTTGTTAATATCACTTGAACGGCCCTTGTGGTAATCACATTCTGGATTGGCATGAAAAGGTGGAACACTCCACAGCCAGGCTCTTGGACACAGAAGGATCTAATTAACTCATCCTGAGTTTCATTACTGTGGAGGGCTCTCAGCTAGCATTGTGGTTCAAGTGTATAATTGTCATATTAGAGTCGATGCCTCTGGGAGATCAAGTAGCGTTTCAATCAAGCCGGGTTGGAGGTGGCTTCAGGCAGAAAGGAGAAGTGACTGACGTTGTCCTAGTTGTTTTTGTTGTATGTCTTATTAACCAGGAGAAATCTTGTTACAGCTGTTCACTTTAATCTCTCTCTCTCTCTCTCTCTCTCTCTCTCTCTCTCTCTCTCTCTCTCTCTCTCTCTGTCTCCCTCTCTCTTGCTCGCTCAATCATCCCACAAAACATCAGGTGAGACTAATCCAAAATGAAGACATCAGCGTTTGAGATGTCAACACACAAGAGCACGACAGTTTGTTTGTTTGTTTGTTGTTGTTTTTCTTCTCGGTTGGCTTTTGAAGATGTGGATGCCCCAGCTTTTGCTTGACATCCTCAACCTCCAGGGGAACTCGGCTGGGTTTACTGAGTGATGCTGTCTTCAAAATGGTCCCTTAATCACTACTCCCTACAATGGAAGATCTGGATAACTTTTTGTTATGGGGAACAGAGTCTCCTAATATGTATACTGGAAAAAACAACAACATATTTTTCACATGAAGGAATATATGTGTCATTCTGTAAACACCAACTCTCCCAGCTGCCCAGCTCATTCATGGGGATGGCATGTCGGCGAAAGTCAGGTCCTACCTCACAGGGGCAATTCACTGGATATTGGTGGGGATGTGTCACCTGCGTCCTTCCTAAATCTATGCCCTTGTCAAAGTCCATGTATTATATGTTTAATTTAAATGTGTAATGTATGAAATATATGTAATATGTATGTTGAAATCTATGTCCAGTCCTATGTCCATGCAGTATATGACTGTATATCAGATTTCTGTATTGGCTAGATTGGAACACAGTACTTTTGCCAACAGTGGAAAACCACGAGCTCCAGTACCTCCAATACCTACAATAAGCAATGGACAATAACCACTTGTAAGACCCTCCTAAGACAATTTCCCTTTAAATTAAAAACTCAGGACTACCACCACTGTTTTCTACAAACTGACTGAAAACTCGATAGGCCTCTGCTCAAATTCCCAGTCAGGGATGTATCAATAATTTGCAGAAGGCCTAGAGCAGGGGTCACCAACCCTGGACAGTGACCTCCCTGCAGGTTCCAATCTAACACACCCCGTTCAGCCAATCAAGCACTTCTGAAGGCAGTAACTATTTGGATTAGGTGGGGTGCATTAGGGTTAAACCTAAAGTCTTCAGGAAGGTAGCCCTCCAGGAGCGGGGTTGGTGACCCCTGGCCTAGAGTGACCAACATTTGGACTAAAGCTGACCCACCTACTAGAAGTTCCCTTCTCTATAGTCCCTACATTTGAAAAGCAGTACATAGAACAAATGAATAGGAATCAGAATCACTATTATGAATGTTATAAAACAAGTGTGTGTGTGTGTGTGTGTGTGTGTGTGTGCCACCAAGAGCAGGGGTGCACAACTCCAGTCCTGAAGGGTCAGTCACCAGCAGAGTCTGGTTGCTGCCCTATTCAGACTCACCTGATTCAACTCGCCAGTTAAATACCAGGCTAAGTGGGTGTGTCTGAATAGGCAACTGCCAAACAGACCGGCCCTCCAGCACTGGAGTTGTGCACCTGTGGTCTACAGTGTAGTGAATTTCCTCTCAGAAACCAAAGGAAGGAGCAGTATTTCTACCCAGTGATGGAGAGAATGGAAGAGCTGGCATTAAAGCTGAGCAGAAGAAGAGCAAAAGCATGCAAATTAAAACAAATAGCAGCTTGTCATTTTTATGGAACTTCCTCTGTGCTGGGCTTTGCACGTCTTGAGGAGCATGGTAAACTTGTTTAAAGCTGCTTTGAGCTTTCCGTGCTCCTATTCCCCAGTGCAGCACAGCTTAAAGGAGGGCATTGATTTCTTTTGCTGTTCTTCGGGGAGGCAGAGTCTGACAGATGGAGAAAACGAGTGGGGGTGGGTTGGTGGGGGGGGGGGTATGGTGTGGGGGGCGTTCCCCTTTATTGGAGCGTGCTCAGAGATGCGCTCCCTGGCCTCCTAATGTCACTTCAGAAAGGCCTTCCTGATCTGCTGATTGCTTGAAAGTCGAGACACTGGTATTCAGAGAGGAGGAAAAAATCAAAAATCATCTGTATTCTTTAGATATTGCACTTAGCTAGGACCTGGGGGGGTGGGGTGGGTGGTGGATGGGAGTATAGCACAAAGTGGAAAATGTAGATGATGAAGGAGAAAAAACAGGGATCAGAATGGAGGTAAAGTGATTTGGTGTTTCTCAATCCTCTCAGGCTGGTTTGATGTGCTGTAAAATGCCTTGAGTGATTTGTGCTGTTCTGCTACAGATGTAAAGATGAATAGACAAAGGGCTCTAATGTTCACTAAGACCATTCAGAGATTTCCCATTTTAAAAGTTTCCCGTTAAAGGGAATAATGCAACCTGATAGGGACCCAGAGGAAGGATTTAGAGACATTGGCATTGACTTAGTCATTTTGTTCAGTGTCATTGTGCAGAGGGCATTCAAAACCTGTTTTCCCTCCTCTCTGCATTCGATCATAGCTATGCTCTGATTTCTTTCAATGGAGGAGGATTGCAGGCGGTAGCAGAAACCCTGGGTCCTGTAAGGGAGGAGGACGATTCACACTGGAGCGCTTTACAGTTTTCACATTAACACAACTGCAGCCGATCAGCCAAGGAAGGTCTGCTGTGTGAAGTTTGCTTCTCAGAAAGCATTTTACAGGGTTGCTTCTCCTGTAGACCATATTTTGGTTTCCAACAAGAGAAACAGGGGACAGAATGTGGTCACTGTAGGCGGTCAGGATGTTGTGGTTGGGGTTGGCTTTAAAGGCCTAGCTAAAGTAAACTAGTAGCATTGTTGCAGTGGATGTGTGTGAGGGTGGGAGAGTTAAATACATACAACTGATAACATAAATTTTCATAAAAGAAAAAAAACAACATTTACTTATTGATCAACACTAATAGACTTAATAGCATCCATCCATCCATCCATCCATCCATCCATCCATCCATCCATCCATCCATCCATCCATCATCTGCCGCAAAGTCTGAGATATTTGAACTCCTCCACTTGAGGCAGGAACTCATTCCCTACCCAGAGAAGGCATTCCATCATGAGTCCCCTTAGTACCATGGACTCAGATTCAGAGGTGCTGATTCTTATCTCAGCTGCTTCTCACTCGACTGGAAACTGATCCAGCGAGTGGTTGAGCATGATGCTCAATCCTGAGGTCACCAAATCAGGCACCTTTCGCCATTTGGCTACGCAGTGAAATTCTGTCCATAAAAGTTATGAACCGAATCAGTGACAAAGGGCAGCCATGACAAGGTAAAACCCCAACTGGGAACCAGTCTGACTTACTGGCTGCCATGCGAACCAAGCTCCTGCTCTGTTAATACAGGGACTGGATGGCTTGTAGAGGTGGGCCCAGTATCCCACACTCCTGGAGCACACCCAACATGAATACAATGAATTAATACATATTTTACATTGCAAGTGTGTTTTTTTGTTTTCATGCCAATGTGATATAAATAAATAAATAAATAAATAAATAAATAAATAGGGTGGTGCAGTAATGCTGCTGGTGGCTCCAGTGGCCTGGGGTTGTGGGTTTGTCCCAGCTCAGACCACTGTCTGGGAGGAGTTTCCACATGGGTTACTCCAGTTTCTTCCCACTTCCCACTTGCAAGTAGTAGGTGAACTGACCGAGCTAAATTGCCCCTACAGAAAAGAGTGCGAGTGAATGGCTGTGTGTGCTACCATGCCTTGGACTGGTGCCTAGTCCAGGGGGTATTCCTGCCTTTTACCCAATAAAAAGGCTCCAGACACAAAGTGGATAATAAGACGAATGAATGAGTGAACGAGCGAACAAATGAACGAACAAACGAATCAATAATCATTCATCATTAAGCATGTCATTATCATAAACCCAACCAACAACCATAAAGTCATTTTATAACCAGACATTTTTGAGTCTTAGCATCACATTAACCGGTTTCTGCTGCCCTCACTGCTGAAAAAAACAACAACAACCTGCTCAACTGGTTGAGGTAGTTCACCAGCTTTGTTCTTGGTCAGCATAGGCTATGTTGTTGTGTGATGTGGATGGTTTAGTCGGTTTATGAGCACGATCAACCTGACCAGTGTAGACAACGAATATAACCAAGCCTGACCATGGTGGTTGACCATCAAGACCAATCCGGTTGATCCATGATGTGTTCAAGCATGACCAAAATCAAATGTAACACACTATGCTGGTCAATAACTGGTTATCCAGCTTTCATACCAGCAAAGGGTATGCGTCTGTCTGGACGACCAACTTTTCAACCACCTTTACCATCAAAAACCAGCTGAGACCCTCTGAAACCAGCTAGCAGCCGAAGCTGCGAGCTACATTTTTAAGCAGGGCTTCCTTGATGTCTGTTTAGTAGTGTGACTATGGAAAATGTTTTACAAGGGGTTTTGCTAGATTTGGAAGCATTGCTGTGAGTATCTGATTGCATTCAGTTTTTGTGAGGTCAGGATGTTGGATGAATGATCACCACCCCACCTCATTCCCAACTCTCCAAATCATCCCAAAAGTCCTGAGTGGAGTACCATCCTTCCAGATAACACAGTTTGTCACCTCCACACAAAGTAGCTGGATGCCTTCATTAGAAGGATTGTCCATGAGCATTTGGACCCATATTGTCTTCTGTCCATATGTGTAGATAAGAGTGTATCATGCATTGCTAGAAAGCACATAATGAGTGTAATAGAGATTTTGGGTCATGCAAGGGAAGAAAGGACAAACAGAACGAAGGACTGAGAACGAATGAGATTGGCTGAAGGAGAGAGGAAAAGATTGTTCCATGATCAGCTCCAGCTGCCTGTCTGACCCAGTCTTTCCAGTCCCAGTGGGCTCAAAAGTGTGTAGAGTGTGTGTGTGGCGTACTCCTGCCTTGTCCTACTCCCTGCCTCTGCGCTGGTCTGTGTGGCTGTGGAGAAAGGGTGACTAATGCAATCACAGCTTCATTCTGTGCTTCACTCTGACCTTCAGCAGGGGCTTCAGCTGGAGCGCTCCGTGCTATGCTGAGTTCAGTGCACACTACCCATCAATTAGTCCTGTTTTCTTTGGTAGCAACAGTTGTGAGGTTGGACAAGCTTTACAGAACATGGGAAAAACCTCCTTTCCACCTAATTAGAAATGGTTACAGTTGTAGTTTAATCACGCTGTATTGTTGAGTTTCCTGGTTACGCTGTTTTATTGTATCTTCTGCTTATCAGCTTGGAGTGAGATCTTTTAGCACAGTTGTAGTGAAACGATATGGACGGAAATACTGGGACACCTCTATCATTTATTTATCTAATATCAAGGGTATCAATATCTGTCTCAACAGGCCAGAAATCTGGTGCATTGCTGTGAGAATTTGACTGCATTCAGTGATAAACACTGCAGTGAGGTTGGGATGTTGGGTGTCCAACTCCCCACTTCATCCCAAAACGTAAACATTGACATGCACAAAGACTCACTGTGCTTGCACAAAATGGAACTTGTCCTCTGCATTTAACCCAGCCTTGCTCAATGGCACTTCAGTCATGTCCTGCCAGTTCAGGGAATCAAACCGTGAAATTTCCCTGACCACCAGGCTGCCCCTAAAGTATTGGATGGAGCACCATCATTCAAATGGAGTGACATCAGACCAAAGCCTACCTGCAATCATCTTTTGGACAGGGCACCAGTCCATCACAGGTAACATTTCACAGGCTAAGTGTCATTTGACAGTAAGAATGCCCCCCTGGATTTAAGGATTTTATACAAACCCCGGTCCTGGAGGCACCCCTGCCCTGCATATTTTAGCCTTAACACACCTCATGCAGCTCTGAAGAAGTAAATGAACTGGTTATTTGAATCAGGTGTGGGTGGAGAAAAAGTTCTAAAATATACCAGGTAGGGGGTGCCTCCAGGACCACGATTGAGAAACAGAGGTGCACTACATTTTTTAACCCTAGAATGACTAAAGCTACACATTTTTGGGGTGGATTGGCTCCTTCACTCTGTTAGTGGCCCACTCATGTTGTGTATTTTTCCCAGTTCTCCCGATGACCAGTATATCACTCTTGCTAGCTGGTTGTTATGGTGTTCCAGGTTGTTACTATGATGTTGCTAACTGGTTGTTAGGTATTTGTCATGGTGTTGCAAGGCAGTTGCTATAGTATCCCAGGTGGTTGATATGGCATCTTAGGTGACTGATGTGACGGTGTTCTCGTGTGTCTCTAGGTGGTTGCTATGACATCTGACATTGTAATTTTGCTATCATTATAAGCATTACAAAACCCACATCTGACTACTGCAGTCTTTTTTTCCCTACTTTAATGGACACCATTCTATTCCCAGTTCATACTGAGACTCCCATTTACATTTACAGTTAGTCATCTGTGTTTAGCGGATGTATCTCATATGTCTGTAAATGTGCTGAAGTTTCAGTTTCCAGTTGTGAGCATGTCTGATATGAATCATCCAGCTTTTTGGGGTGTGTCTGTATTTTGGCTACTGCAGAGATGCTGTTTTGAGAAGCTGCTCTGAAGTGCACGTGTTCTCTCTCCACGTATAATTACAGACTTCAGCGAGGCATGCATCATCATGCGGTGTGATGCTTTGTTTATGTCACATGTTTCATAAATATGATTATGTCGGCACACTAATTACATGCTGTTTTCGATGCGATTAAAAGCCTTTTCACTGCATGCTTTGTAACAGCGGTGCTCTGAGGAGGAAACACAGCGTTCAGTCCAGACAGCCCAGGATACTGTGCAGCATGTGTTCATACTGGATGCATCTACTGTATATTTTACTGTACGGGCAGCATGCTGGCTGATTATTGGGGTTGTTTTTCTGTGACGTGGCCAAGAACTCTTTATATTTATTGTATATATGCACATATAAAAAAGTGTTTTGCACATCTTTCGTCCTTACTTGTCTCTTATTTTCATTCTGAGGTTATTTATCAAACTCCATTATAAAACTTTGAGTGTCCCAACAAACACCAACGCCTATTCATACTAACCAGTTTGAATGAAGGGCTGGCTAATAATACAGATACACCATTGAAAAGAGAAGAACCTTTGATAATTAGATATTCAGACATTGAAAATGGAATGTAAAAAGCTAATGTCCTCCATAAATAAGACATAAACGAAATGAAAACATAGTTGATTACCTTGTCAAATTGTGCTACCATTGTGTGCATTTAAAGGTAACATTGCCTAAAGGAAACTGTAGGTATGCTACAATCAGAAATATAGGTATGTGGAGAACATCATTGTCAGATCGTCATAGTTGTCATATTAAAAATAGTGGGTTAGCGCAGGTGCACATATGAATGCGTAGCACAATGGCTCACTCAGATTAATGTGCTCTCCTCACTTAATTGGAAAATGTTCCCTCACCAGAGCTGGAATGCGGCTCTGCAATGAATCTGTTTGAACACCCTCTTCCAAATTTCCCAAATGTCTTTGGGAAAATCTACAATTAGATGTCAGACCAATTACATATTTTCTATTTTCTGCTCTGTGTGTACAGAGGGGTCTTTTTCAATGCCAACATAGTTAATACCAATGAGAGAACAGCTTGACTGGCTCAAATACAGTCAAATAAATGCAATAAGGAAAATGAAAGTCAGCAACAAGGATTGAGATCGTGTCCATTTATTCTACGGTAAGTTGATAATGTGATTATTTGACATGCCTACCTCTGTGACATGTGACGCAACCCTTGATTTTCTCAAACTGTCATTAATGCAAATCACCAGATACCTCAATACTATTGTAAGTGAACACTAACCAATTCTATTCCACAGTATGAAGAGTCAGGATTGTGGGGGAATTTGGCTAATCCTCATTCACAGCTTTTAAACAAAATAATTAAAAGCTGAACTTTTGGTTTCTGAGGTTGAGGTTAGAGCTGGGTTCCATGGAGGACACCACACTTCACTCTTCACTGATATACCAGAAAAGCAATTGGGCAGATACATGTGCATGTCTGTTCTTGCCCACACTGACAGCTACAATAAAGAACCCACCACTTAGCCTACATATTTATAAAATGCTGGTAAAGATATTATCTTTGATTTCCATTTCACACATGAATCATAATGAAAGCCTTTCATTTACTCCTGGTCTTTCAGTTTCAATACAGTGTAAACAGATCTACACAGAAATGTATTCTTACATTCTTCATATCAATGATAAATATAGTAGGTTATTCAGAAAATGAACACAAGCAATGCACACCTGCAGACACTTCATGGTGAAGGTGTTTTGTTTGGAATCACCACCAACCATTTCAAAAGCGTTGTATTCTACAGCTTTGGGGAGATTAATTTCTCTTTTAAATCATTTAGTAAAATGATTTCCACAGTAAGGAATTTATTTTACTACTACAACAACTACTACTACTACTACTACTACTACTACTACTACTACTAATAATAATAATAATAATAGCAATAATGCTACTACTACTACTACTACTACTACTACTAATAATAATAATAATAATAATAATAGCAATAATGCTACTACTACTACTACTACTACAACTACTACTACTAATAATAATATCAATAATGCTACTACTACTACTACTACTACTACTACTACTAATAATAATAATAATAATAGCAATAATGCTACTACTACTACTACTACTACAACTACTACTACTAATCATAATAGCAATAATGCTACTACTACTACTACTACTACTACTACTACTACTACTACTACTAATAATAATAATAATAGCAATAATGCTACTACTACTACTACTACTACAACTACTACTACTAATAATAATATCAATAATGCTACTACTACCACTACTACTACAACTACTACTACTAATAATAATATCAACAAGGCTACTACTACTACTACTACAACTACTACTACTAATAATAATAATATCAACAAGGCTACTACTACTACTACTACAACTACTAATACTACTAATAATAATATCAATAATGCTACTACTACTACTACTACTACTACTACTAATAATAATAATAATAATAATAGCAATAATGCTATTACTACTGCTACTAGTACTACTACTGCTGCTACTACTACTACTACTACTACTACTAGTACTACTACTAGTACTACTACTACTACTACTAATAATAATAATAATAGCAATAATGCTACTACTACTGTTATTACTACTACTACTGCTGCTACTACTACTACTACTACTACTGCTACTACTACTACTACTACTACTAACAATAATAATAATAGCAATAATGCTACTACTACTGTTATTACTACTACTACTGCTGCTACTACTACTACTACTACTAATAATAATAATAATAGCAATAATGCTACTACTACTACTACTACTACTACTACTAATAATAATGCTACTACTAGTGTTATTACTACTACTACTACTACTAATATTAATAATAGCAATAATGCTACTACTACTACTACTACTACTACTACTACTACTACTACTACTACTACTAATAATAATAATAATAATAATAATAATAATAATAATAATAATATTACTAGTAATATTACTAGTAATATTACTAGATTGCTATTACTAGTATCTATACAAAACAATGTGAATGAACCTGATCAGCTTTTCTGTTCTGTTTTTCAAACATGTTTGGTCACACACGCAGGTCTTCATGTATGTACACATACTTATGAACCCAAACTGTGGAATACTTGCCAAAGGGGGGTAATTAAGTACTGACCATGCAGGTTTCTATTTTTTTTCCTTTTCTTGCTCCTCTTGAAAACCACAAACAGCCTCCCAATTTCACTGTGATAATAAACAATGATCTTCACAGATCATCCTAGAGTGGGGTGTCTGTAATCCAGGCCACCTGATCGTGAATCATAAAAATGAAATGTTTCATATTTATGACTCAGTATCCTGTAGTGGAAAAGTGACATTGACATTGACATGGATATATTATTATATATTTATTTGCTTTTTACAACTGAGCCGTTTTACAGAACATTTCTGATTAATATTTGCTATATTTAGAGCGAGTAGTATGAAGGTGTAGTAACAGATTTCTCCTCAGTACTATGAGAATAAACTACAGGTCACACAAATGGTATTAATTTTTGGCTTTGCAATTCATTCTAACATAAGTGCTTTTTAAGCAAATTTATTCATACTACCCCTTATAAACACATTTAAATACAGAAATATACCAGATGCCATTTTTTTCTCTTTAGTTCACAAGAGGTTCAGAACCATTGCTCGGGACTCTTGTTTGTGTGCAGTGTGTGGTGTTTTGTTCAAGGCAGATCACAGTGTGATGACTAACAATGGGCAAGGACAGAAAATTGTCATTATGTGTGGAGTCTCTCACATTTTCAACATTGGTTAGGATTTTTTTAAATCCTATAGTGTGAGCCAGGCATTTCAAACATGGCTCTTTGTGAATTAAAAATTTGTTTTTCTAGGGCATTTGAAGCAGTGCAGTGTTTAACTTTTAGAACCCCTGGCTATTTTCATAGTTTCACATACTATTATTTACTGAAACAGTCACACATTCCAGATAATGCTATTTGTCTTCATTTGAGATGTAAAAATTAAAATAATGTAAAAATGTGTATGAATTTGACCATGTTTTGATCAAAAATGTACTTGCACCTATAATGTCTCATATTCTTTAGCTTATAAAGACTAAATACCACTTCACATCTCAGAAATCATATATATATATATATATATATACACAACATGTCTTTCTTTGCAAACACAGTATATATATATATACTGTGTTTGCAAAGAAAGAGAGCAAACAGCCCCTCTCCTTCATTGTCCTCTATAACCCAATATCTCGGTCAGGGACATTAGCTACACCCCCTCTCACTGATCAGTCTGCCTGCAGGTTGAGCATGTACATGTGGACAGAGCAGTAAACATGCACTGAAAGCTCCTTTTGGCATTAGTGTGTTGTGATACATACACGATGTCTATAAGCTACTCTGATTTGGAGACATGGAGCCTAGACAAACGACATGACAGTCCATTTGAGTGCGGATCTCGGGTTTTAAGTTTGAGAATGATTTTAGACCTAATTAAGGCACAATTCATCAGCGAGCATTTTGCAAGCTACTAACTTCAGATTAGAGAACTGGAAGAGTTTCCTACGTGTGCAGGTTATTCTACCACACTGCCGATGTCACTTGAAATACCTCCCTTGTGTGGCAATAATAGGATACATTTCTACTGTAAACACTCGCTACATTTTTCATGAGGAAGTTTCACTTTTTTAAGCTGTGGAACTTTATCCTGGCAATACTGAAGAAATATTCCAGTGTAAAATTCATGAATTCATAACATTGTGAGGGTATATTTCACCACTGATCTATTGCACTGCGATAAAGATTCAAAGGTGAGTAGAGCTGGGGGACATCTTCAAAGCGTTAAGGACATCAGAGGAAAGTCAATGAGCCTTGTGCCCTCTTCCACACACACACACACACTTCAAATCCATCTGGCGTGTGTGTGTGTGTGTGTGTGCGCGAACGTGTGCATGTGTGCGTGTGTGTCTGCAGCTATGCACACGTTCGCCTGTCACAGGCTTCATGTGCCATGGTGGATCAACACAGTTCAGTTGATTTAGCTTTGCTTTAGCTCTCTAGCTCCGACTCCTTAATCTATGATGTTAGTACAATGCTCCCAGATGTGTTTCCCTGCACTGTTCTTTGACAAAACACTCCCTGGGTATCTGCTACATGACTGCAGGTGGAGAGTGAAAAAGCTTCATAAAAGACATAAAACAAAAAGGAGGTGGAGGGAAATCTATTGGAGACAGCCCACTGGGGATTTACCTGCAGAGGTTGTTTGGATTCAAGATACTGCGGATGAATGGCTGCATGTCCATAGCTTTTGACTGTAGACCACTGATGGCTACTATTATTGTGTTTAAAAACAATATAACGTGCTCTTGATACGTCTTGGCGACTTTAAATATTTTCATGCTTCAAAATGTGTTGTCTGACCATAGCAGTCCCCTCTAACTAATTGTAACCCATTCTCATTGGTTCCAATGACCTTCAAACAACTGTAAAATGAACATTTTCATTCTATCATCATACAAAACTGATTTTTCTCAATAGATTTTACATGAATATGAATGAACTCTTCACGGCAGCCGTGCCAGTAGGAATGAATTTCATAGTACGAACAGAAATCTGGTATGTAGGGTACCTGTACTGTTCCATCACATGTGCATACAACTGCTGAGAGTGAGCAAGACATATTGATAGCAGGATATTAAGGTAGGTTTTTGGCACATTACTGATACAACAACACCTTCACTGAATATATAACACAAAGAAATGTGCAGTAAAGTGCAGCAAAGCAAACGACAGTAGCCGTGGTAGCTGGGAATAAGGGGTCAACATCAGTCAGCAAATACCAGGTTGTGAATAAGGAGCCAAACGAATCAGGATCTGTGAATAAGGAGTCAACTTGACTCGACCAATAAGAGGCTGTGAATAATAAGCTAAACGAATCGGGAGCAGCGAATAAAGATTAAATGTCATTTGGAGAATAAAAGGCCATAAATAATATCAGGAGCTGCGAATAAAAGAGGTTTGAATATGGACCGAATAGGGACCTAACTTTGTGTCATTTAGGAGCATCATCATAAGGACAGTTAGACATAAAAACAGTAACAACAACATGCAACTGCAAAACCAAGCTGCTGCAAGCAGCTGCTTTACGATAAATGAAGGCAATATATAACCGAGTCACAAAATCCACCATGCAGAAATCAGAGTGATGGCATGTTGAGAATATTTGCAGGATCCAGACAATCAGATCATCAAATTATGATTCTCAAAATAACAGACCAATAAAAGCACTGATTAATTAAAATAACCGAATCACCCAGTCAACACAAAACCTGGGAACTGAATTCTATGACAGGCTTTAAGCATATCCATTGTGAAGACTGACATTGTGAGCATCTTCTGAAAACCACGAGCTAGAGACACTATTGGTGTCTATTCTGACCATTTAACCTGGCATATGATCTGAACAACCAGATGAAACAGCAAAACATGATTCCTACCCATTTGAAGTTCATTATGTGTCTCAGTTTATTTGCATTGCCAACACCAAGCACCAGAACTGTTCAACTTGTACTGACCTATAGAACCAGTCCACACAGTAAAAAACCGGAACGATCTGCACTGTCGATTCTGCACAGTGCATACAGGATTACAATTGCTGGAAGCAGTGGTTCGGTGGAACTGAGGAGGATGAGAAGGATTGTGGAAGACTAAGAAAAGAGAACTTTTGGAGAAAGTCACATATATGCTGGCAAGAGAGGCAAATCCACACCCCTGTTTGACTCTCATATATAAAGGTTTAGCTGTGTCCAGAGGGTTGTGCACTGTTCCACTGTGTAGCTTTGCTTGCACAAACATACTCTTCATGGAAGGGTCATCTCAACTGTGATATTCCATCACAAATGATCACAAATCCCTGTGTTGGTGAACACAGAACATCTCAATCAGTGTTTCTCAACCCTGGACCGGGAGGCACCCCTACCCTGCATATTTTAAAGCTTTTCCTGCTCACATTAGATCTGATCAACTATCAGCTTCTTAACAATGTCCTCAGAGTTGTGTGGGGGGTGTTAAAGCTAAGATGTGCAGGACATGGGTGTCTCCAGGACCAGGATGAGAAGCACTGATGTAGACAAGCTAGATGAGTTTTAGAAATGAGTGATGTAGACTGAGGAAATCAAAATATAAATAATTATCCTTCACCCTTCCAGTGTTGCGAAAGATTGATTTTTGTCATAGTACAGTTGGCTAAGAGAGGGTGATATACTAAAATCAGAGCATGATGATACATGAAGACATTTTGAATAACATAGACTGCAAGCACTTGCATCTCTACCACATCAAAGCACTTTGTCATTAAAATTGAGAAATTTCAATGAAGGCCTGGATACAAGTCATTAAATCTGCCTCAACGTGATGTTTGGATGTGGAATCTTTAGTCACACACCTGACGAAACATGGATGTTGTCCTCATGTTGCACAAAGAGTCCATTCATTTTATAGAACTGATTCAGATAATAAACTACTGATGATTATGGTTACACCTTGCAGAGCGAGGTTCTTCTTTGTAAAAGAATCTGTTGGATTTTTGCGGAATAAACTGCCGTTTTTGAGAAACTGTATCCACACCACTCCAACGTGTTCTTTGTGATCGTGTGAGTCAAGCTTGCAATCAGTTCTTTGACATGGTTTCTGCAAGATTTGGGGTGGACAAATAATTTCTATTATCACACTGTTAGAAATACATTAACATCACCTAACCAATCACATGGAGTACCACAGCAACCACCAGCCAACACCTGAGGAACCATTTGAGACACCAGCTGTGATACCATGTCACTCGTCTAACAACCACTAAGCAACAACATAGCACCCACATGAGAACATAGTTACCATAAAACAAAGCCAAAGAAGCCATCTGGGATGTCATAACAAATGCCTATCAATGACCAAGCAACACCATAGCAACTCACCTAGCGACACAATAGAGAACCATAACAACCACCTGGGGAATTATGGCAACCATCTAGCAACACCATACTAACCACCTAGCAACACCATAGGAAACCATAACAACCCACTGGTATATTACGGCAACCGTCTAGCAACACCATACCAACACATCAGCAACATTATGATAACATCACATTGACCACCTAGAATACCATGACAATAGCAACCACCTGGTAAAAATAGTTTCACCCTAGCGACAGCCAGACTGCGCAGAAGTGGGAACCTCTTAAGCCTGAACCTTCTGCCACTTTTTTAGTTCACTGACTATCATTGAATGAATTCAGCGAAGCAGTACACTCATTTCTATGGTTTCCTCTTCCCCACATTTCAGTACTATTATTCCAAATTGAGTCTATGTAACAATCTGGGCCATGATTTAGTGCAACAAAGCTCTAGAAGCTCTATTACCTCCAACATTTGGAATGGACACCAATCATTCCACCCCAGGAGATGATAGATCATTGAACATTTACTTGGTTCCTCTGTCAAAATATGGTTTTAGTCCAAGTGCAGAATTTTTGTGCGTCACTGAAAGATCACCGGCCTTTCCTCCAGGCCGCATGAAGCAAACTGACGCCTAATGAAGATGACGTCTAATGACATTTTCCAGCTTCATCACATGTTTTCCATGTTTCTGATAATGTTGTTTGACAGCAAACATTGACCACACAAGTGGCTCTTTTTCCTGCAGCAGCTTTCAGTAATATCACAACCTGATTTTACTACAGCCACTGATCGATTCTCATTCCTAATAGTTGCAAGTACATTGGGAAGATGCCAATGGACTAAAATAATAATAATAATAAAGATCACATTCATATTCATCTTCTTATTGCTAGGTTTTCTTATAGTAGAATTGTAGATTTTAATATTCTAAATGCATCTTAGATTAATTTTGTATTTCAGGTAGTTTGGCACAGCCAAGGAAGTCTTCAGTTAAAAATACACCACATGGACAAAAGTATTGGGACATGTATTCATTCTTTGTTTTTTCAGAAAGGCCATTTAAATGACTCTATCCTGCTATGAGGATTTGATTGTATTCTGAACAGGTCAGGATAATGAATGATCACCACCCCACCGCATTCTCAAGTCATCCCAAAAGTACTGGATGGAGCACCATTGTTCCAGGGCTTGATACCTTCCAGCCCACATTAGGCATGGTACCAATAAAAGTTCCACTGATCCGCAGTTCAACTATGATGCTACAGAGACCAACATAGACAGCATCATAGACAGCATCGTAGACAGCATCATAGAGAGCATCATAGACAGCACCATAGAGAGCATCATAGTTCCTATTTTTGCCATTTTCTTCAGTAACTCAGAGGTTTCCATGGTGATACCAAACTTATCACATACCAAATGTGTGATAGAGAGAGAGAGAGGGAGAGAGAGAGAGAGAGAGAGAGAGAGAGAGAGAGAGAGAGAGAGAGAGAGAGACAGAGAGAGAGAGAGAGAGAGAGAGAGAGAGAGAGCAGCAACTGATAACAAGATAAGAAGTCCATCAAAGCTTGATGTTTCTCCTGGATGTGAGAGTGGAGGAATGTGAGCAGTGATTCTGGCCTTTGAACCCCAGCTTTGGTGCAGGCCCCCCGGCCTGGCAGGAGCACGGCCTCACTTTGATAGTAACCTCACAGAAGCACACCGTACTCCATCCATCACTACAGGAGATGCAAACACACACACACTCACACTCACACACACACACACACACAGTGTGTGATAGAGATCTGAGGTCTGCTGGGAGCTCAGCAGCAAGGACTGACGCCACACTCAAATCCAAGCGCACCAGGGCTTGTTTAGATCCCTGCTGTGAATGAAAGGCGTGCTTGGCCAGTAGAGGAATGCAGATCACATGGAGCTTTTGGAAAGTGTTTAGATGTGTTTAGGCGATATGGTAGGTGTGTGGCCACCAAACAATGGTGGAGAAGACCACCATTGTTTGAGTTTGCGTAGTCAGAAAATGGAAGGATTAAGGAAGAACTCAACAGAACCTTAAATTAAATGTTTTTTTTTTTTGATTGACAGATTTAGTTTTTGTTTTTTTGTTTTTTTCTGGAGATGGGAAATGTTAGCAGCATTAAATTTACTTTGGTCAAAAAAGAAGCTTGAAATTTCTAATATGTGCTATGGTTCTCTATTTGCAGTACAGTCATAAACAAGGCAATCATTGATCATAGAAGTTCGTTCTTTGGAAACAGGAAATCTGAGCTTCTTTCAAGTTTTTCAGGGACTTTGAGAAAAACAAGAAGTCATTAATTGACAGTCTTGGTCTGTTGGAAAATACCAATTTATATATATATTTTTCACCAGAAAGTTAACAAACAATTAAGGCTATATCAGTTCTTTAATTAGAGATACTTTGAACTTTAAATCTTCTTTCAAGTAAAAATAAAGCGTCATTAAATAATAAACAATGCAGTATAATTATCTGTCTGAGTTTCTTCTGTCATGCATCTAACCATATAAGAGCTGAATTGATAATGAACCTCTGATTAGGACATTTCATCTTCTTCTGTTGAGCTCTTTCCACAGACATCCAAAGATATGGTGCAATCTTCTTAAAGTGATAGTCTGCATGTTTTGAGGATTCAGGGATGTAGATACCTGTCCGGTGAGAGCCCTCATCCTAACTCTAACACCTGAATCCCCTGAGGCCTTCAGCAAAACTCAGATAAGGGGATTCATCACTGTTGTTTGCCTGTGGGCTTTGCAGGGTCCTATGCAACGTGTGAACCATGCATATAGGGCAGTGCAGCTGTGGGTATCACAACTGTACTGTAATACACTGTAGGTACATTGCAATAACATCCACAGTGATGAACGCTTGGAACAAAGGCCTTAACCTGGCCTGGGCTTACCTTAGAACATGCCCACCTATTTAAATGAAATGAACAAACATGACCCCTCCTCACCTGGTTGAACAAAACAAGACAAATCAACTGTAGTGGCATGAGTCTGGTAAAGCCCCTGGCTTGGAATGTCCAACCTGTCCAGAAAAAAAAGGCTACCATCACTTTAAATCAGCATTATTTATATAGAATTATTTATATGGAGAATATCTATCATATACATTATGTCTGCCGGTAGATCCTGAAGAGCATGTACAGACATTTTAGTCTGATCAATGCTGTACAATTTCAACATTAATAATTGAGTTAAAGTCTTTGCCATTGGCTCCATAGTCAGACCAGATCTGGAAACATCCGAGCCTTCTCAGATCCTGCCGAGTATGGAAATCAGGGGCAGAGCCAACCACTAGATGACCAACATATCCAAACTGGTGGTAGCTGGGAAGCAATAGGGAAGAGAAAGACATCTTTAAAGCATAAAAGGCCCATGTGACTAAAAGCCTTTTAAAGACAGGCTGGGGCAAGTGATTTGTTGAGGGAGGAGGAAGGCGTGGCATGTTAGACTCCTGACAGAACTTTTAAAAAAGGTTTCATTTACAATTCTTCATAAGTGAAAATCTGAAAATCACTTTTCAGTGACCATATCATTGTTTTTGTGTGGACAGGAGGACAAGATACGGATGGGGCCTAAAACAACGCCACAGAAATTTAAAGTCAAATTTCATGTGGCAGTGTTTCAAAATGGTCTCCATTTTAGAGGCTCTAGAGACAGTGGGGAACGCTGGTGTAAATGTATCAAAAGTGATGTGAAGTAGTGTAAAAAGTAGTGTGCAATTAGTTTTAAGCATCCAACTATGAACATTATCAGACATGGAATACCCATAATTCATTCCTTTGTTTGGTTTGAAGATTCACACACAGCTTCTCGTAGGAAGATCAACGTATGCAAGGCCATCTGCTGTTGCACAGCAATGAGCTCACAGGCGTAGTGAGGTGTCCAAAGGCATTCACTACCTTAGTTCTGTATGATAGTGCTCTATACAGTGATCTGGATTTTCCCACGCAGTAGATAGTGACTATGAGAGTTTCCACCCTGTGAGACAATTATGACCCAGTGAATGAATGAATGAACGAACAAATGAATAAATGAACAAATGAATAAATGTACAAATGAATAAATGCACACATGAATGAATGAATGAATGAATGAATGAATGAGTGAATGAATGAATGAATGAACAGAGCTGAAAAACATATGTTGTGTGAAGAGCACAGATTAAGCAATGTGCTTGGATCATATTGGATTGAAGCCAAGTGATATCTTACTGCATACACATGCATCATAATAGCCACAGTTTGTGTGTGTGTGTGTGTGTGTGTGTATGTGTGTGTGTGTGTGTGTGTGTGTGTGGGTGTGTGTGTGTGAGCGTGAACCACACAGCTGTCGAGAAGCTCTGGCAGAGCATAAGGCCTAAGGCTTCTTTTTTTTTTAAATCTTGTGTGTGTGTGTGTGTGTGTGTGTGTGTGTGTGTGTGTGTGAGAGAGAGAGAGAGAGAGAGAGAGAGAGAGAGACAAAGTGTCATGAAGTCAAGGCCACTAGTGCTGCCCAGACATACTGCTTGGGAAATTTTGACTCTTTCCAGCGAGAAAAAGAGAAATAAAAGAGAAAAAGTGTCCCACATAGACAGCAATGTGAAGGTCATCGAACAGCACAGCTCTTTTCCTTTCCTGGCTGCTCTACTGCCAGACTCTCTCTCTCTCTCTCTCTCTCTCTCTCTCTCTCTGTCTCTCTCTCCCCCCGCCTCTCTCTCTTTCAGTGTATGGCCTTGCAGATGTGCAATGTGTTTGGCAATACAAAAGCCTTTGTGAAGCAGACTTAGTCGCAGTTTGACTCCTCATGTCCATTTTGGGTCTTCATTCTGTCCTGTCCTGTCCAAATCAATCTGACCACAAAACAGTGTTGACATTATAATAGGCAGGCCCCTATGATTTGTGCAATGAAACAAAAAAAGACAAGAAAACAAAGAAAGTGAAATCTGCAGGTATGTGATCAGAAAAGCTACAGGCTGGATATTCACTCTGTCCAGAGACCCTTTACACTTAGAACCCCAATATCCACACTTTGTGGACGGTTACATGCTGTTTTCTAGGCTTCATATGTCAGATCAGAGTAACCTACAGAAATTATACTCATATAAACTACAGAACTTACAGTGACTTAGATTATTATAGGAAATACAGAAAAATGAGGTCTGTTTGCTCTCTTTTTTGCTCAAATTACAAAATAAAAGTCTCAAAAGTGATAATATTGATACATACTGTATGTAAGTAACACAAACATTTTATTTGGACCCCTGTCAAGTATTTTGAAGAAATTTTTATTATAAATATCTTGTGCATCTAATCGTTACAAATAACTAATCAAACTACTTGAAATTCTTGCACTTTCAGCTTTGCAAACAGGATTTATGTGATGTAGAGTATTTTTTTAGTCCTTTTAAGCAAAAAAAAACAACTGTAGACTCAAGTAGATTTTTTAATCAAAACATGGTTAAATTCATAAAACATTTGAGTAGTCAAATTTGAATAACCTAGGATTTCTAGTATCTGGAACAATATCTGGTCTGTCTGACTGTCTCCTCTAAACACTCTCAACTTTTTTGGCGAATAAAAGTAAGTCAAACTACAAAATTGGCCTCAAGTTCGAAAGGTTCACGTGTTTAATTTCATTTACTGTTGGTACTTAAAGGTGCATGCATTGCTAACACAGGTCATCAGTTTGGGTAACGGGGTATAAGCTCTACATTGGATTGTGGAACGGTGGACCCGTGTTCTTTAGAGTGATACAGCTCCATACAGTACCTTTGGTTGATGCTGGAGTGAAGCTCACTATCCAGTGTCACATTAGATGACAGTACATCCATCATCTTCTGCTTTCATTCCATCCTGGTCTGTATCTTTTCCTTGTCTGTATCTGTTTCTCTTCAGTTTGTCTTGTTTTGCCATGTAATGATCTGCACATGGCTTTGTTTTGTTTCTGATCCTTGTCTCCATCCCAAGCTCCACCCTGTCTCTCATCATCAGTGTTCCCACCTGTGTCTCCTTTGTAGCCCTGCCCTCTTGTTATCTTCTCCAGGTGTGTCTACTCTGTCTCTGTGTATATGGAGTCCTTCTGTTCCAGTCTCCCTTTGGCTGATGTTGTACGTTAAGCACCTACATCTTTGGACCTTTAAACTGTTTGAGTCCTAATCAGTTTGTTATTCAATGCTTGTGGTTTAGCTTTGCTTTTGCTTCATGTGTTTGTTTGTTTTGTTATTAATAAAGAATCTCACCCTGTACTTATATCCACCTCATCCCTGCTCCCAAATGTGACGTCTAGACAGGGATGGGCTGGTCATCGAGTGAACCTGGAAAAATCCCAGTGGGCCGTGATGGATGTGGGCCACTGAGGCAGTGAAGGTCAAAAAAAACAAAACCCCCACCCACGGTGGACGAAAAGAAACTGATCAAAAGGGGCCGGTCTGTATCAAAATCCAGGGCTGCATTAATTTGCCAGTCCAGTCCTGCTTCCAGACCAGTACCTAACTTCCCTATTGCTCCTGTGGCTGAATGCAATCAAATCTTCACAGTGTTTCTACATCTACAAACCGTAGAAAAGTCCCATGACATTAAAGTCTATTCCTTCCCTTTAAACTGTTTCAATTTGTTTGTTCCAACAATTAGATTTAATTAATGAAAGCTGAAATCTTTCCCAGACTTCTGTCCAATCAACTGCTTTTCTATAGAATAAAACTAGTCCCAGCATTCCTGCAATACCTGTGACGTGCCCCTGCATATCCTATCGTTGGCCCCGGGAGCGTATATGTGTATATATAGCTATGTTTGTTGTGTTTTGTAGGGACAAAATGTCCCCAGGGTTAATGGTAAGGAACAAAACACAGTGGGAACATATGACTTCATATGCAATCAGAGAATTCCTTTACATTTAACAAACATTCAACTAAATACTTACACTCACTTTAGTGTTTACTAAAACTAGACCTAACATTTCACTTTTACTGTACACTTAAGCTCAACCTTAAATTTGCTGTAAGGATTTGGTTGCATTCAGTGACAGTAGTGTCCTTGAAGTCTGATATTGGCAATTTTTATTTATTGAGCTTCTCATACAGAAGAAGTGTCTCTCAGATTTTGCTGAGGGTAGAGTGTTGATAGTGTATTCAATAGCATCTCACACATATTCAACTGGGGATAGGACTGGCTATGTGACTGGCCATGGCGTAGTAACTGTGTCTGAAGGTGAGCTCTTGAGATGAGCTTTGGAATAGCATACTGGAGTGTGTGTTCAGAAAAAAAAGGAGGGTGATATAGTTTATTCCAAAAATAAATAAATAAATAAAACAATAATAAATACATATTCTGTATGATAAACATATCACCTATCATGCATTCACTTGGATGAATTCCTGGATGAATTATAGCAGTATCAATTCAGAAATCCTGAATCTCAAAGTATTAGATGATTTTGTTCTGAGTTTGAATAATACCGTGCCTAATTCAGCAGATGCAACCACAATCATGGGGAAGATGATCACTGACCCCCTCCAGAAAGGCTATGATCCAGAGAAGGTCATGGCTGGTTGTTCTCAGAGTGCTGTATCAAAGTGTATTCATGGAAAGTTGACTGGAAGGGGAAAGTGTGGTGGGAAAAGGTACACAAGCAAGAGGGACGACCACAGCCTTGAGACCAGCATCCCTGATATCAAGTCCCTCCTGAAGCAGACAGAGACAGACACCTGAGACAGACTCTTCCCGGGACTAAGGAGAAAATAAAAAACTGGACACTTTCTCACAAAATTCTTTCTTCAGATGCACTATATGTGAAGAAGGAAAGAGAGAGAGAGAGAGAGAGAGAATGAGAGAGACCCCCATGGCTTGGCATTGTATGTAGTTGCATGTGGTTGGTGGGGTCTAGGTTAGGTCATGTGAGCAGAGTGAGTGCCCTCTTCAGCACTTTTGTCTGACTGGGCTATTAATGTCTGTCTGTGCAGTCATCACGTTCCACTCACAGGACGTTTTACAGCAGAGGTGAGTGAGGTTACAGGTGCTGCGTCGGAATGAGTTTTCAAAATGTAAGTCTGAACCGTGTAAATATAATGTGGTTCATGCATGCAAAATACTGCCAATACACACACACACACACACACACACACACACACACACACACACGCACACAATAATAATAATCTCAACATGTAAAAAGAGCATCTATAATTGCATCTCCACCTGCGAAAAAAAAGAGGGAGGCAAAATAACCCAGGGGCCTTTTTCTGGCAATACAGCAATGAAGTCAGAGCAAATTAAAGAAAATGGGGTTCTGTCTGGTTGAGCACACTTGTGTTTAAAACGCGTCTGAGACTCCTCTGGGCTGTGGGTGGGCTTGTTGGCTGGTCTGAGAGACTTATTTTCAAACCCCATGAGTGTGTATTTATATTCTTTTTTGTCCATAATTCAAAGACGAGAGTTTAACTCATGCACTTGTGTCAACAGTTGACTACGGGCACCGGCTCAGTCATTGTTACTCCTGAAATCATGGGTATGAAGGGAAGGCTTTCTACTAGATTTTGGAGCATTGCTGTGTAGATTTGATTGCATTCAGCAACATGACATTTAGTGAGGTCATGATGTTGGATGTTCACCACCCCACCTCCCCATCCCCAACTCTCCAACCCATCTCAAAAGTATTAGATCAATCTCCATCATTCCAAAGAACACAGTTCCACTGCTCTACAGCTCCACAGTACCAGGTACAGGTACCATTAGCTTCATAATTACATGTTTACTGGCAGTTCTTCTTTACGGGCTCTAGACAAGCTGCGTGTGTGTGTGTCACGACGTTGTCAGCTTCTTTGTTCAGTTTATAATTGTGCTGTTGTTCCATTTAGACTATAAAGGTTTATCGTATTTACATGTAGCTTATCTTTTTGTGAATGTGAATCAGGTAGTTGTCCTTTGCATTATATTAAAATGTCACAAATGGACCAATTTGTTTATAATTAAATTCAAGAAATATATATATTTTATATTTAGTTATATATATATATATTTTGTTTTACAGAATAATGATTTTCCAATATGATGCTTCTTCTTCTTCTTCTTCTTCTTCTTATTATTATTATTATTATTATTATTATTATTATTATTATTATGTATATTGAGGTTGAGATGGGCACCTCGTTCATGTAGTTATTTAAAGAACCTTTAAAATTTATTTATATATTTATTTATTTAGTTATTTTCATTAAAAAAGGGATGTGTTTCATGTCATAGGACCTTTTTGGTCACATGAGATATTTTTCCCCAGGCATATAAGAAAAAAGCACAAATTGAATGTGAAGGGTATCAAATTGATTAAAGCTTTAGAGAACAGGTCTGGATGGATTAGCCTCCTGGAGCCGGTGGTCAGGTGATGAGAAATGACCGGCCTCCTCAGCCACAATTACACCAGTTCTCATGTCTACTGAAATTACCACCAATTACTTTAGAAGGAGGGATGCAAAAGGAGATGCACTGCATCACCCAGAGAGAGAGAGAGAGAGAGAGAGAGAGAGAGAGAGAAAGAGAGAGAGAGAGAGAAAGAGAAAGAGAGAGAGAGAGAGAAAGAGAGAGAGAGAGAGAGAGAGAGAGAGAGAGAGAGAGAGAGAGAGAGAGAGAATATTAACCCTTTTAGAGACTGTTTGTTGATTTTACACTCCGACATGCTGTTTAAAGTTCCACCGTTTTATTATAAACATTATAGAGGTAATGTAAGAACATGCTATACCAACAAGAGCTTTCAGGTGAGATTCTCTATGTGGTGCATGTGTGCCATGATTTAAAGGTCTGGACTGAAGTCTGAATCGAGTTCATATTTTTGTTCGAGTGTGTACATTTGATCTGGTTGGTTTTGGATTCACACTGCATGTTCTGTCATCATCTACATGGGCTGCATCTCTGTATACTGGACACTGATTGTCTCTGCATCTGGTGGTGGTCTTTTTCAATTTAGCAAGCTGCATTTCCAGGTGTTGTGCTGAATTCTGCCTCCCTGCCAGAACCCAAATCCACTGGAGTGCATGCGTGTCACGCAGCAGGAGTGTAACTGAATCCAAGCCATCCAAAAAAAAAAGAGTTTTCACATGGCCAATGGGAAAAGGTTCAGTTGATCCAGACTGAGACCACATCTCTTGGTCCTTTGATGGGATCTGTAATCAATGGCATATCACACTTTCTGTTTTGGTTTGGACCAAATGAGATTGGTGTGGAAGCCCCCTGATTTGTTCTATATACACGTCTATATCAGTGACGAGTCCCGCTTATGTCTTGGTGGAGATGACCAACAAATCTGTGCATGGAGGCGCCACGATCAGTGGCAGTATCAATGGTTTTTTGTCACATCACATGTCCAGAAGGCCTGGTGTCATGGTGTGGGTGCAATTTTGTATGAATCTGGATTACAGATATTTTTCACAGTCCAACGTTACGTTAATGAGGTCCAGCAACCAGTGGTTCTGAACACACACTCTGGTGCTCTATTCCAACAGAATGATGCTCATCCACATACTGCTGCCATCTGAAGAGCTCGTCTTGAAGACACAGATGCTAGGCCGTGGTCAGTCTCATCTCCAGACCTGTCCCTGATTGAAAATGTGTGGGATGTTATTGGACACTCTATCAACACTGCACCCCTACCATACCATCTGCAGAACTGACTGAGAACATTCAAGCTGCATGGGATGGATCATCACAGGACACCATTAGGAACCTCTACAACTCCATGCAGAGACATTTGGCATGTTGCTTTAAACCCAACGCTGTACTGAGAGACACCACTTCTGTATGTGTAGATCAATAAATATTGCCATATGAGTACATTTTTCAGCATTTCAATCTGACACTTCTTTCAGAGTACATGACGATGATGAGAACATCTGCCAAACAGGCCCAGACTGGCTATTATTAAAATATATGCCGTGGAAAGAAAGGAAAACCACCTTGACATTTTTATTGTGTTTTATTTTATCTTTTATTTTTGGACCAATGAAATGGAAAGTATTTTAAAAAGAGAATGTAAATCAAATGTGAATATAATTATTGAACCGACTATAATTCATAACGAACTGTGAAATTGCATTCAGAATGTACGGAAAGACGTCTGTTTAAAGTCTACAGGACTTTAATCCACATCTTCCAGTTCTCACAAGAGCGTCATGGAGACTCCATCCCTTCCTAAAATAAAATAAAATAAAATAAAATAAAATAAAATAAAATAAAATAAAACAGCTCAACAAACATTTCACGTACTGAAAGCAGGACTGGAGCGTCTGTAAAGGCGTGAGCTCTTTGAAGGCTGAGAGGGTGCTGATGGCTAAAAGGAGCCGGCAGAGAGGAGAGCAGGGGAATAAAGCGTGTTTTTAAAGCGCTACACTTTTCTGCTTACTAAACACTTCTTTAGCCGTGCATGTTTTAAAGATGTGGAGTAAAAGAGGGGACTTCCCCTCCCCCCGTCTCTTCTCCTTCACCTCCACATCTGCCCCCAAAACCCCTCAGCCTCCAACGCTTTTGAGACGGAGATGAAAAGAACACTCCGGATTTGCAATTTGAAGCATTTTTTCCTACGTGCTGTAGATTTGCTTTGCCTATTAGCAAGAGTTGCCTCGTGCGGTTCAATTGAAGCTGGGTTTCTGGTTTAGTCTTTTAAATGGATTTTGTTTCTAGCTGGTGGCTTGAAAATAGGCTGGATTTTCCATGTAGAGGAAATACAACTGGAAGCATTAGTGAGGGGAGCTGGGGTTAATGGGAATTTTCACAGGCCGCAAGGGTTTTCAGAACAAAGAGAGTGTAGCGCAGCGTCATACGATCCTATTGTTTGCTTTGGCTTTCGGCCACAGCCATGGAAGGCACTCTTACACAGAGCCATGTTGCATTTCAGCCTTGCCTGAGAGGATGTTAAGGATTTAAATTAAATTATGCTGCCAGTTTGAGGCCTACAGTCCAGTATAATGAGTGGTAATGCATATTCCACAGAGAGATAGTCGCAGGTTACTATGACAGTGGCCAAAGAGTCTTACTGACTGGAGCACTCTTGGAGGGCCATTGTTGTAAAGTGGCATTTTGTCTCCATAGACAAGAGCCGAGCCACAGCTATCACAAAAATCATGTTTCATCAGCAGAAAAGAAGCTCCGCAACATTTGTCACAGTTTGGACTCAACCTAATAGACACATTATCTTATAAAAAGCTCATTTTCTTTTGAAAATGATTTTCTATCAGAGCCCGAGTGATAATTATCTCAATAACCGCCACATTAGATCTTTATTTAGGATGTTTATACAAGCGTAACTGTGATTTAACAGCAAACAGAATGCTAAATGTTACCCAAAGGCCTACAGCTGGACTGAGCAGGAGGGGGCCAAGGAGGGAGACAATGCTCCAGATAATCTGTGATGCATTAGCAAACATGCAAACAGTATGTTACTGCCCATTAGTGGTTAACAATGAGAGGGGCATCTAAGACGGTCCATTACTGTAATTCGCCCCATCCAGCCTGCTCCCTCGCTTGCTCCCTTGCGACAGAAGCCTTCCGGCTCTGACATTAGATCAATAATGCAAAAGCCTCCTTAAACTCCCTCCTTGTGGTTCCGTTTAAAAGGGCCCTCAAACTAATGATGCAGGTTAATTGGCTTGTCATCGTTTGGGAGTTTACCCAGAGAGAGAGCGGGGGGGGAGAGAGAGAGAGAGAAAAAAAAGAAAGAGAAAGGGTGACCTGCAAAAGACTTGGTCTCAAGGGCTGTTTTGTTTCTGTTTATATATATATATATATACACACACACACACACACACACACACACACACACACACACACACACACACACACACACACACACACATCAGTGCTACAAGAGTTTAAACCTTCAGGTTATGATCCAACCACAAATGAGTGAGCCACCACACCATACGGGAGACTGGGGTTTGATTCCCAGTCTGCGCAACTATGCTGTGCTACACCAGTAAGAGTCTCCCAACACTCTGATCCACCTCTGTAATGTGAGTAACCTTACCATTTTCAGGAAACTGAAGATTCTACCACTTTAAACATTCATTTTTGATCTGTTAGCCTGTATTTTGTATATCATATATGACCAAATGATGCCGTATCCTGTTTGGAGGGCAAACGCTCACAAAAACCTCTTTGCATTTAAAGTGTGTGCATATTAGGTAAAAGGCCAGATTATAATTAAATAACTCACTTGAGAGCACAGCACTTCTGTAGATCCCTATAAGGATTCCTCTAGGATTTAGGATTCAACTTTAAATGGTTACAGAAGATTCCAGTTAAACTGTAATATCTGGGTTTTCAATCCCATTCCAAGATGAAAACACTAACCCTGCTCAGCCCTGGTTTACCAGCTTAGCTCCTGACCAGCATAGGGTATGTTTTTGTTTGAGACTGATGGTTTAGCTGGTCTTAAAGCATGATCGAACTAATCAAGCTAAACCAGTATAACCAAGCATGGCCATGCTGGTTAACCAGCAAGACAGAGCAGTAGGATTAAAGAATGTAGCACAGATCCAACAGCATGCAAGAGTAGTCTATAGTTGTGGAGTTCTTCTGAGGATTAACAACAACAAAAAAAAATCCTATTTCTCTTTTTTTCTGTCTGCTTTCTTACTGGTCAGTTTGATACCCTTCAGACCACTGCACCTCATTGATTAGCACAAATGCTGCTGGTGAATCTCCCCACCGGCCACTTTGGGACGTTCCGGGTGCTGTGGCAAGGCCATTAGGGTGACACAGTGCTACATCATGCTGAATAAGTCATGAGGGGAGAGCGGTAAAAAAGCACCCCCCCCCCCCCACACACACACACACACACACACACACACACACACACACACACATACACACACACACACACACACAAAGCCTCTACATCAGCACTAAGGACAAATGAGTCACACTACTGACAGAAACGTATAGCTCTGTTGTTAATGTTGGCACAGAGAGAGAGAAGTAAGCCGCAGAAACCCTAAAGATATTATATACCAGACTAGTGAAGGCACTTCTGTTCACCATAGGAGTGATCATCTTAATAAAGCATGACTCACTCATTTTATGGTAGTTTACAAAGTTAGATTTCACGACTCTGAAGTTTGTGAGGTTTGTGGAACATGTTCAAAACCTGTCAAAAATCAGAACAATCAAAAAGCATCGGAAATGAGCAAATACGCCAAAGAAATGACAATGATCTTAACGACTAACTGCCAAAGGTTATTCTGTGCCTCTTCTGTAACCTTTACAACCAGCTTCTTTTCAGCCTAAAACTCTGTGTATGTTTGCATTTTCCCTGTTTTGGTCAGTGGGCAGTTCTGGTCATGAAGGCCTGACTAATGAGCTGATGAGTTGAATCAGGTGTGTTTAATGAGGTGAAGCCCACCAGGACTGGAGTCTGACAGGTGCCTCAAAAGTAGTATTTATTACTGGTTGTGATTCAGCGGGTGTTATTTTTCACTTTCTCATTGGGAAAAGTGAGCGGGTCCTCTGTAGGACTATTAATGAAGTCTTCTTCTTAGTGGCCTATTTTTCACACCACTGAAACAGTCTAACAATACTATGTGGTGACATCACCAGAAGGTTTGTAAGGGACCTCAAATGCATAACAACAACAAATATGTAAACAAAGAAATATTTTAAAATGAATTTCCATTGAAAGCTTCCTTTTCCACCATGTTTTTCCTCCCATTTGTATGGTGCATTTGCAATGTGCTTGTCACTGAATGCAACCAAATCCACCACAGCAACGGGCTCTACTGTCCAGGACAGTTAATCCAACAAATCAGGAGAACTTTTCAATACATTTGATGTCAGAGGAAACAATACATGATCAAGTGTCCAAATACTTTTTTTTTTCCATACAGTGTGTACAAATACAAAATCCTGACAAACTGTCACATAAAACAAAAGGACTATTTCAGGACAATATGGAAGAAAGTCTAAAAGTGCTAAAAGATAAGGCTTGTTGACTGGGTGAAACCAGCTCTAAGAAGGGCTGATGGAGGACAGCTCTACTAGACCCTACTCCAATCACTTCAGCTGGAGAACAGCATCCTGCGTTTGACTGAACATAGAGCAACACTTTCCTTGAAAACAATTACAATGTTCCATGTTACAGATCTTAAACAATGCTACACCAGACTAGGCTTGACTAGGTTAGGCCAGGCTATACTATGCTCTGCATCTACTGGGAATTCCTCGGCAGACTTGTATTCCGTTTGAGTTGCACGTCAGAAAGTTGAATTTACGGTTAAATAGTAAATACAGCTTCACTCCATTCAGGAGCATGTTGGAAGATGCCTTCAGCATGGAGATCAGTTGGATATCCCAAAACCATGTCATTGAGCTGTTCACAAACACTGCTAAATGTCAAACCAAATTGGTCAATTAAGTTCTGGTGTGTACGGACAAAAATATGATTAAAACAATATATTTAGAAACCAAACGTATTTCCAATACCACGGAATGCAGCATGTATTTATTAGTTAATCATCTGGAAAAATACTTTACGATGAGCACACAAACACAGCATTGGCATATTCTTTTTTCCAACGAGCCTACTATATAATAAAAATCTGTGTTTCATTCGGAGACAACCCAGCAGGGTAGTAAATAGGCCAGTAAAACCACATCTGGGTTGCAAAAGTCGCACACAAGCATAGATCAAATAATAAAATACACTATAAAGAGTCAGACATGACTTTTCAATGCATCATATAAAATGAATTTGAATTTGATTAATTACCTTTATTGATTGAATAAATATGTATTCGCCTGCGACTAATTACGTAATTATATAGTGAGTTAAAATACAACAGCGAAAGGAAGTCAAAATTCTCAGCTTATTGGTTTTACTCGTGCTATTATTACTGCATATTTTTGTCCACGACGATGCTCTGTCTACTACTGTACTGTTTAAATCTGTACAGTATGAGCTTTAATGGACCATTTGTTATAGTTATGAGAAGAATAAACCATGTCCCTCAGAGATACGCTGCACTTCCTTGAGCTATAGCCCTCAGAAGGACATGGCTCTTGAGATTTTTACAATGCAGAAGAAACGAAGCGAAGGAAAAACTTGACAATAACACTACTGGAATACACAGTATATGTGTGTGAGGGGCCGGGGTGATGGAGCTTGCGGTTGTTAGCGAGGTCTGGAAAAAAATAATGCTGTCTTCTTCCAGAAGGCATTGTGTGGAACCTCGAGGGGCTGGAACAGACTAGACTCATCACTGCAGTTTGGAAGAAGACCAGAGGGCAGAGTTGAGATGAATGAAAATCGCTGCAGCCTTTTAGTTGTGGATGATCTGGGTCTGAGGGACAGGGCACACTCCTGGAACTCCCTCATTATGAAGTCTGAGAAGGTTACTTTGATGGAGAACTCTTTGCAATATTAAATATTACACTGCCCTTTCAGAAGTGGATCAGTGGCATAGTCGGCCCAGTTAAAGGGAAATTACGTAGATATTTTAAAATTCAGACACAGTTAAATCATTCACATGTAAATACAGTCATTCAGAAAGGTCAGATGTAAAATGTTGCTTTCTGGAGAATTGTTCACAGTGGTGGAGAAAAGGAAACAGATGTTACAGACTTTTAAAGCTTACAAACAGTTATTATATAAAACATGAATATGGTTATGAATGACCTGCATGACGCCTGTTTTACAACCTTTTACGCTTACAAGCCAAGATCCCCAGTTCTGTGGGCTGTACATGCTGGTACTCTGAGCTTCATATCTCAGGATCAGAGTAACCTACAGACATGGTACACGTGTCATAACAATGTGTGTATAACAATGTACTGTATATCATAATCATGATGTTTTTTCAACTGGATTTAATCCCAGTTTAAATATCAAAGGAGCCTCCCAGTGTGTGTTTACTGCTCCGTCCACATGTACATGCTCAACCTGCACACAGACTCTGACTGATCAGTGAGAGGGGGCGGGGCCAATGAAGTCACTGATGCAGATTTTGGGTTATAAATGAAAAGGTTTGCTCTCTTTTCTCACACAGTGTTCAAATTTCGGAATAAAAGTTTTTAGAAGGGATAATATTGATACATAAATAACAAAAATGATAAAGGACTTTTAGGTTGTTTTTAATTTGATTTGGGCTACAGTCGAATCATTGCAAATAATCAATCAGAACCTTTGCATTTTCATCTCAAAAACTCTGGATCATCAATTTCTAACAGTCACTTTTTTACATCTCAAATAAAGATAAATTTGAGAAGTCTAGGATCTCTTGATTTTTTGTTGAATAAAAGTACATCAAATTAGGAGAGCATCCCACAAAATTGGCCTCAAGTTCTAAAGGTTCTTTGGTAAACTAAAATCAGAGGTATGATGTAAGGACTATATTGAACTCAGATCTATATGTTTTATAAATGGTATAGAAACCATGGGTACAAAAAACAACCTAAATTGGGTGCAGCCCATCGACAAGCCAGTGAAAATCTGTACTTAGTTTTCTTAGTGAGTATAGAGCACTGTGACAACTCAAGCTACCATTTGAATGCTAAATAGTTTTATAGGTCCAAGGCCATCCAGCATGCCTTCCATGCTTGAAGAGAGGGACTCTAGGGCAAATCTTCAGTAGTTGTTCAAAATCTCTGCGTGAGGGGTAATAGTGCCATGGCCAAATCATGAATGCCACAGCAGACACCATGCATGGAGGGATTAGTCACTGCACATTTGCCCTTGAAGAAGATCATCAATTTTGTCAGGGTTCTGGATGTGTCATCACTTGCAAAGATCTCCTCCTCAGGTCTGATTGAAACAAAACAAGACTGGGATCTGAAAGTTTCAGAGGAACTGGAAGATCTGGGGAGGCAACTGAAGTTCCCAGAAATTGTTGGCATGATAATGCTAAGACCAGATATCACACTGATCTCTGAAGCCTTTAAGCAGATCATGCTCCTAAACCTCACTAATCCCTGGGTGGAGCACATGGAGGAGGCCAACAAGAGGAAGATGGCAAAGTGCACTGAGCTGGTGGAACGATGCCAAAACTGTGGTTGTGAGCCAGTTCAGGTGGAAAATAGAGAGTTTACAAACCAGTCTCTCTGCAAGCTCTGTAACATGTTGGGGCTCAGAAGGCAGCAGAAGTTACTTCAAGATTGCTGTTGATTAGGATAAAAGAACCATGGTTGCCGTAGAGCTACCTGAACACCAGCTGCAAAAGATCAACCCTGGGTGGGTCACCTGGGAGAGGCAGTGGGTTTGTTGAAAGACCCTGAAACAGCTGAATATCTCAGTAAATATATAAGATTTTTTGTCCAAAAAGGGTTTCAAAGAGGCTCTGAGTGGCTCAGCAGGTTCGAATCCCTTGCCATCAGCAGCCAAAATCTGTGAAAGCAAAATTGTCTGGATGGGTGATTGTCACTCTCTCATCACATCACACTCAGTGCAATGCTGGTCGGCACAGGCATCTGTTAGCCTTTGTATCGGACCTGAGGGTTCAGCACTTTCCTCTGAGCATTTTGGCTGCCTAGCAATGATGTGCATGTTGGGCAATGTTCGCATGTATTGGAGGAAGCATGTGCTTGTCTTCAGAGTCCTAGTGTCAAATGTGAGGGTTCTAATGGGGTTTGATATAGCAACACAAAAATAACTAAATATTTCAATTTCAGTCAAACAGAGGAGAAGAGGAATGGTTTTGTCAGCTGCTACAGTCTCCAAAAATCTAGTTTTCAGATTTAGCCATCATAGATTCTATCATCTTTTACATTGTATATGAACCTCAGATCTTTACCACCAATGCAAAGAAATCAGAGTCACATTCTCTGCAATTAATCTTTTCCCTCAAACCTTTTCCTTTTTCCTCAAACTGTGATTGAATGACTTCTGATCTTCAAATGTGTGCTATGTTCTCCCTTACCCCAAACATCAGTGTCAAGGCATGATTGGTTTCTCTTTCAGTTGTTCTTTTTCATGGAACCAAACTTGGTTCTTTGATGGCAGAACCATACCATTATGCAAACACAATGCCATGGCCCTACAACTTAAGTATATTTGAAGGCTCCCAATCATAGAGGACACACGTTTCCCCAATACATGGTCACCCTATGTAAGCAAGCTTCTATTACTTCTGAGCTCCAGGGCAAAGCTGAGGGCTGATCAAGCAGCTAAATGGGGTGTGGGATAAAAGTATAAATTTAAGTTCTCACCAAACCCCTCCTTAAATAAAAAGGTCAGTGCTGCCAGTATCAAGGAAGTCATATTTTAAACGATCAAGCATGCATGGACTCCACACTTCTGTGTCTGAAAAGAACCACATTTTACAAATGATAGTGCTTCAGTGATGGATGCAGCTTTTTAGGTTTTCAATGGCACATTGGTAATGGATGGGCAGGCGAAGCGCTGTGTCATGTTTGCAGATATCTTGGAAGGGTGATGCGAATGATAAGATGAATGATTCACAGACAGCTTTCTCGGCCTTTTATCATTGGTCGGCGGTGGAAGGACACGCATCACTTTGTTGTCCCCGATAAAGAGTCAATCCCAAGTGAAGTGGGTTCATTAGAATTACTCTGACGCGGGAAACTCTTTAGACAAGGACGCCTCAGATGTTTACAACGCGCACACCTGTGCTAAGGTTGAAATCTCAAACGGAATAAATCAGCATGGCACAGCGCCTTTAAAAGACTGTCATCAGTCTCGCGTTTGAGAGAACGTCGCAAACACAATGGAATGCAAATGAGAGCCGCATGGCTTTTTTGAGCTCGAAAGGAATGGCAAAATCTCTCTGTCACAAACACACACACACACAGAAATGCACATAACCTACACAGGCACACACACAACGTCTGCTGGCATCTGGGGTTTGGGCAAAAGAGCAGGTGAACGCTCTGCTCTCCTGCCAGGCTGGATTCTCTGCCAGGTGCCGAGCTGCGTGTGCACGCAAATCAATCAAGGTCTTGTTCTAATCACTCCCACTTATATCAGCTTGCAAATAAATTACCCCCCTTGGGTGGGGGTGGTGGAAGGGATCAATAGGGGATAAGGTGAAAGTCTCTCCGGTTCCACGCCTTGCAGGCTTTTGGGGGGGAAGGGGTTCTTCTGTTTCAGACAGTAAACATGTTGCTCTTTCCCTAAAGTGATTTGTCACCAGTCGGGTCACTGCAAGGCAGAGAATGTGGCAGCCCCTCACCCCTTTACCGAAATGTCAGTCAATATCCCTTCTGGAGGTGTGTGTGTGTGTGTGTGTGTGGAGGGGTTTGGGCAGGGGAGTGCTATATGATGAATGAAGGGAGGAGTGTCTGCAGATTTGGGAGACTTTAGGATGATGGCATAGCCTCTGGAAAGGTGGGGTTTGTCGAGGAATGGATGTGTTTGTGAAACGGGAGATTCTGTGTTCTTTGTTGTCTTTATTGTTGGATGTACTGTTCCAATCGTGGTAGAAGTGCTTAGTATAGTTTAATTCCTGCTACACACCTTTTGTGCTCCTGACAAAACGGGAAAACAGGATTTTGATTCCTCTTTCATGTGCTTGGATGTCTGCAATTTGGGAAGCTTTCATACCTACCTTGTTTGTTTCAAATCAAAATAGCGGGTGTTAAAGATGCCTCAGATTCCAGTCTGGATCAAACTGAACAATGGTTGGGTTCGTTGGCAGCGTGAAAACACTTTTTTTGGTGGGTCAGACTTCTGAAGTTGAAGGATAGCATCACCATAGACACATATACCTAGATGCTGCATTGGCCACTTCAGCCCATTGTTGTGATATGTCAGTGCATCCACCATAAAGGTCCAGGAAAGACTGGACATTAAACAAAAGTACAAGTGAACTGGGCAGCTGTGTATTTTCTGCTTTCACTTGTTAATTAACCAGTTGTAATGTCTTTTATTTCTATTTAAGGGTTCTCCGTCAGGGATCACCAACCCTGCTCCTGGAAAGCTACCTTCCTGCATACTTTAGATTCACCCCTAGTCCTCCCCACATGATCCAGCTAATTGCAGCCTTCTGAAGTTCTTGATTGGCTGAATGGGGTGTGTTAGATGCGTTGAAACCTGCCGGAAGGTTATTCTGCGGGAGCACGGTTGGTGATGCCTGATCTACGTGCAGTACAAAACTTTTTTTTTTGACTCCAGTTACTTCAAATTCTCAATAGAGAAGAGTGTGTTTCAGCATTAGGCTCCAGCATGGAATTGTAAAAGCTCAGGTTTGATGATGGATTTGATTCATTTTTCTTTGGTAGTATCCCTTTATCATCCCTCTATAATTTAATCTACATGTATATTTACTCAGATCACATTGGGATACTGAAAAGTATCGGCATGTAGTGTCAAATAGTCTTAAATCCTGAAGTACAAATAATTGACCATCATCATAACAAAATCAGCAAATACAAATGTCAGTCACTTTGATGACACAAGTAGCTCAGTATGAATAAAACAAATATATAATAAAAAAATGGGAATATATAGGATAAGGATAAGAAATAAAGGATTTCTTATGAAGCATATATTGCTATCGAGCACTGTCTTTAAGGTAAGCTAGTAATTATCTGGTGGCCAGTTATTGTTAGATCTCAAAATATTGTTATAACCCGTTATATAACCTGTTACATAACCTGTAAACGGTAAGTCCCTGAGATCTGATTTGTGCTGTACGACAGTTTGTTCAACACAAAACTGCACATCAGGTATCTTTCAGTCCAGTACAGTTTTATGAGAATTCTGAGAAGTTGCCTGCACCAGTGTGGTGGTGACCTTGATGCATGATTAAGACGATATGTCTGGATGTGTTGTTTGGCAGAAAGATTAGATAGAAAGATTAAATTGAATATGAACAACGTAACAAAAACATTTTGTTTTGGACCTTGATCTGGACTTTCAATTGTCAAAATTCCTTCAGTTCTAGGTGATTTGGGAGGCACAACATTTGACAAATGAGAACAAATCATTTTATGTCGATTTACTGGGACACAACCGATCCATCATCTTTGTCGCCGACCAAGATACGTCAACAATGATCGGTCAAATGAAACTTTGTAAAAAATGATGTTGCATTTCCACTATTTCTGCCAGATATCAGCAGTTATACACATTTTTATTAATCTATTGACCTCTAAATAAATCATATGAATCAAACTTTCACACTGTCTAAAGTGTGGAGTGTATAATATAATATAGTATATAATGTAAAAATATAAACAGAGTATATATATATATATATATATATATAAATGCAAACTAAATAATACACAATTCTATAAAATTCCAGCTTTAATTGTTCCGGTTCTTTATATATCTCCATAACCATGGCAGCAGAAATCATATTATTAAAGTGGCCAAAGTGCATTCAATGGTCTATCACTGCAAAAAAAAATCTATACCTATCCCACACATTTTTTCTTTGTATGAATTTTTTATACTCCCGATTCTGCCGCACGTAAATGCCTGCTGGGTCTGCCTACACACTTAGTTAAAGAGTAAAAGAGCTACACATTGCAGGCTCTCATCACGTATAACAACTCTCTGACCACGATTCCATAAACTATCATACTTCTATGTATAACAATTGCTTGAGAGGTGTACATCACAATCATCACCGTAAAAATAAACCTTATTTCACCTCTGGGGTGGGGATGCCTGACTCTCCTATCAAAATACATTCCACGCTCCATATGTGCCTATGTGTGTGTGTGCGTGTTTGGGAAGTGAACAGCAAACAGACACATGGATAAATGCACTCCTCCTCAAATTCCTTCCCTACGCCCTAAACATGAGGGCCCTGCCCCAGGCCTTCAGCAGCTGGGCCCCATCCCTGCAGGCCCTAATCACAGCCTGCCTGGAACTCCACCCAGAAAGCAGTGTGTACACACATCAGTGCTGCATTAATGGAATAGTTTGGCAACAAATCAAATTTAAGCAATTTCTTTTCTCACACCAAATGTAGTCGATCAACCAAGACTTTTGACGTCTTGAGTTTTTGAGTTTTGAAACAGAGCGAACTCTTTTTTTTAGATTTTCGATTTTGGAGTGTCCACTTATACACTGCTGAAAAATTCATCTTAAGACCAGATTTTGCTGGAAGTTGGTTTTAGGACCAACTTGATGCTGGACCCATGGACTAAGCTGGTTTTTGATGGTTACAGCATACCATATACTGGTGAAGTAGCATCGGGACCCCGGTCACTGGCTAGTCCACATACTGGCTACGTTGGGGTCATGTGCAATTTCTCTTTCTCCTTTTGCAAATTGATTGGAGAACATTTCAAGGAATTCTCAAAATATCACTATGGAAATGAGGGAACTAGGCACTACGTCCTACTTAATTGGAAACATTTTGGACCAGCTGATGATGGGTGCCCCTAAACCTGTTGGTTAACCAGTTGTTTCATTTGATGCTTGATGAACTATCTGGTCTATCAGCTGTACCATCTTGACAAACCTGATTTCAAACTGGTGAATCTGGTAGTAAAGTTGGTTGACCAGTTATACTGCTGGGCTAGTTTGTTATTGATTGACCACCTTGGTCATGCTGGTCATGCTCGTTCACCTGGTCGGTTGGTTACCTAAAGCAACACCTCAGATTAAAACAGTTTTATTCTTATTTTCAATGAACTACTGTTACATGAAGTCCAATTCCAGAGGTCCACCTCCAACCCTTCAGATCTCATGATGATTAAACTTTCTCTTCCCCCTTTCTCTCTCTGAGGCCTGGCTTTGGTTAGTGATCTGTGGGCTCGTCAGTGAGAAGCTGGGAGGTTTCTTCTCGGCCTCTGTGATTCATGAATGAGTCATGTTTTGTTTGACTTTCTTCAAATGCTATTTATTTTATTATTCACTCCAAGGCTATGCTGTGGCTGGCCTCCTCTGAGCCCCACCTTCAGCTGTGGCGAGCAGATTTGGTGCTCCTCAACATGACCAAAAGGGCTCACTCCTAGTTCCTCTGCACTTTCTGTGTGGGGTAAATATGTAGAAGTGCACGCTAGAAAGCAGATGTGTTTTGATAGAGAACTTGTGATTCACTCCAAGCAGAAAACAGAGAAGTTCCATTAAATAAAAATCTCATTCACATTCAGAACCTGCCCAGGCTGGGAAAATCTAGTTTAATGAAATTTTTTATTGATTTATTTATGAAATGAACATGTTTTGTTTTGTCAGTGTACAATAACTTACTGTATTAAACTGCTTAACCTGCCCAGATCTTCTCATTACTCACAAAATGCAAACAATGAAGGAAGAAATGACAGAAGTCTACATTGGGACGAACATTAAACCCAGTACATTTCTCATTAGCACCCAAACCTTTCAACTGTTTGGACCAAATGGGTTTCAGTATGGGAAAGAGAAGAGCATATGATCATGAAGATGTGTATTGAAGCTAAAAATGATCTCTGATCTTCCCTACAACCCTTCTTGCACTCTTGGATCTTCTTCGTTTGGTCTACATACTATTCCTCTATCCAACTTGGCTTTGGCAACTGATTACTTAGTCTACCCTTATACCATCTTCATCTTTCTCAAACTACTTCTCCATCAGGTTTTGCACGTCTAGTACTGTCCAATTGGTATATTAGTCTACATTCACACAGCAGGTATGTCAGTAAATTTGATTTTTAAAGCTTTTTATAGATAGATAGATAGATAGATAGATAGATAGATAGATAGATAGATAGATAGATAGATAGAGCCTGTTCTTTTAGTAGTTCATTGTGTAATAATCTCCAGGATTTGTACAGTGTGATTGCTGGTACAAATGACCTCCTGTGCTGCTCCTTGCTACAGCCAAGCTGAATGCGTCTGTTGCTGAAAGTGCTCCGCTGTCTGACCAGTAAGTCGTGGAGGTGGTGAGATGTGTTTTCCAGGAAAGCAATCAGTCCACATTTCCACCACCACCTCAAAACACTCCAGTGAGCATCCATGAACAGAGTCAGCCATCTCGATCAGTTTGTTGGTCGTCTTGGCATCTCCACCTTTGATGCAGCCGCCTTCAACTGGCTGCTGTGAAGAAGACCTCACCCACAACAGGACACCCAGATAGTTGTAGGTGTCAACCAGCTCAATCATCTGATCCATGATGGTAACATATCTTATAATAATAATAATAATAATAATAATAATAATAATAATAATAATAATAATAATAATAATAATAATAATAATAATATCATCATAATATCAATAATAATGTCATCATCATCATCATCATCATCGTCATCAATATACCAAAAGGGTTGTCAAACTGATGTCTTTTATCAAAAACGTAAATAAATAAATAAATAAATAAATAAATAAATAAATATTGGCAATTAACAACAACACATTTCTTGGAAAGGTGCCCCAAACCTAGAATTTTGATGATAATTGGTATCTTTAAAAAGCTTGAAACACCTTCTGAGATGATCTGCCTCGTTTATCACTTAGCTCCAGATGTTCACAATCACTGAGCACACATTTAATGTCACATACTTAATTGTGTTTTAGACTTTCACTCTGGAATGTTATCAGAAAACAAGTCCCACAGACCTGCTATGTTTTATTTTTGTTGTTGGTCTTTATAAAAACATTCGCTGGAGCCTCTATTTTCACTTCTGTAAACTTCAGCTTGAGGTTTTTAGTGGTATATGCCAGTGACTCACTCTGGGAGTTTGTTGTATACACTGCTCTGTAATAAGAAAGCCTTTAATCATTCACAGCCTCCAAAGCTCTTCTCCCACACACTATGGAATGTGGAGCGGAATGCCGGAGGATGGTCCAATTTAACCCCTCAAACTGTGAGGGTCTGCTTGTGGGCTCATACAAAATGCATCGATTTGAATTCTGTAGATCTCAACCTAATTCTTCAAACTAATTGGAAACAGTTTAAAAACGTGTTTGCAGATAAAGCATTCTGATACTGAGCTGGAATACACTGTTGTATGGAATCTAGGAGCTAAATAGGAAAGGAATAACTGATTTTCCATAACGGTATTGTTAGCTTGATTACTTGACGTATCCTAACACTGACTTTTCAAATGCATCTTTCTATATAGTTGGTTCTCAGAGGCCTAAACAACCAACTGCTATAAAAAAATGCATGGACTTAACTGAACTGAACTAGTTTGAACTGTACTGAACTGAACTAAACTAAACTGAAATCAACTATACTGATCTTTTTTAAACTGAACTGAGATGAACTGAATTGAATTGAACTGAACTGAAAAAATGAAGGTATTGAACTGAACTGAGCTAAAATAAACTGAACTGAACTGAACTAAAATAAACTGAACTATACTGAACTATATTAAACTGAACTGAACTGAACTGAACTGAACTGAACTGAACTAAACTGAACTGAACAGAACAGAACTAAACTGAACTGTAGTTAACTGAACTGAATTATTCTGAACTGATCTATACTGAACAACACTAAACTGAACTCAGCTGAATTGAATTGAACTAAACTCAATTGAATTGAATTGAATTGAAGTGAACTGAATTGAACTGATCTGAACTGAACTGAACTGAATGTACTCAACTGAACTGATCTATACTGAACTACACAAACTGAACTCAGCTGAATTGAATTGAACAGAACTGAACTGAATTGAACTGAAAGTACTAAACTGAACTGAATTATAATGAATTGAACTGGACTAAACTGAACTGTATTCAAACACACCCGAATCAAACTGAATATCCATTGCTGTCATTTACAGTAACGTTTGAGTGAGACTATGACAGCAAACACTATCAAACAGGTTAATCCTTCAATTTTTTTTTTATTCATATCTACAAAACTATTATTTCCAGAGCAGCTACTGAAAATTCATAGTAATATCTGTAATATATGTAATATCACCGTTTTCTTAGAAACTCTCCCGAAAGATGAATGTATGACGTGTGTTATCTTAAGCATGTGGAGAGGCTGCAGTTGTGACTCCATGTCCAGATAGATATTCCTATACGCATGGCTAAAGCAGCTCCATATCAGCACACATCAGATTGTCCTTGAGCTGCGACATTTGGTTTTTAAAGAGATTTATCATATCATAGCATTTGATATGATTTATGTCCTCTGTTTTCTGCGGTTGGAGAAAAAGCTAGTTATTGCTGAATTTGATGAATGCAGGTTGTGCAATCTTATTTCTTGTATGGGAGTATTCTGGGCAGTTCACTGGAAACAATTACAGCTTAAACTGTTGAAAACACTTAATGGAAAATTGGCGTCGAGTTTCACATGCAGATTTCCAAATGGTGTCACATGCGGTGACTGCTTTAACTAATGTCAGTCTGAGTGTCAGTTCTGTCAGCAAGGTTTTCTGTATTCAGGGCAACAAATGTGACCTGGGTACAATCACAGCACTCGAATTCATTCCTCAAGAGCTGTTTAATTCACAGTTCACATAGAGTAAAAGAGCAATTTCTTTATACACACCCAAAACACGTACAACCAAACACGAATGTGTTTACTGATGCTGCTGAGCCACTCTTTGAGACAGGCCCATTTTTGAGTTTGAAGAAGACACTTCTGGTGACTTTGAGAGACCCTTCTTTGAGTTTAATAAACTCATGTTTTTACATCTTCAGGGTTTGGAAAATTTATGAGATCAAGAAAGGCTCTTCTTTGAAACTAAACTAAACTAAACTAAACTAAACTAAACTAAACTAAACTAAACTAAATCTAAGCTTAACTGAACTGAAACTAAAACTAAACTGAACTAAACTAAACTAAACTAAACTAAACTAAACTAAACTGAACTGAACTGAAACACAAAAACTAAAACATAACTAAACTGAACTGAACTGAACTGAACTGAACCAAAACCTAAAACTTAACTTAACTGAACTGAACTGAACTAAAACTAAACTGAACTAAAACTAAACTGAACTAAACTAAACTAAACTAAACTAAACTAAACTAAACTAAACTAAACTAAACTAAACTAAACTAAATCTAAGCTTAACTGAACTGAAACTAAAACTAAAACTAAACTGAACTGAACTGAACTGAACTGAACTGAACTGAAACTAAAACTAAAACTAAAACTAAAACTAAAACTAAAACTAAACTAAACTGAACTGAACTGAACTGAAACACAAAAACTAAAACTTAACTAAACTGAACTGAACTGAACTGAACCAAAACCTAAAAATTAATTAAACTGAACTGAACTGAACTAAAACTAAACTAAACTAAACTAAACTAAACTAAACTAAACTGAACTGAACTGAACTGAACTAAACCTAAACCTAAACCTAAACTGAACCGAACTGAACTGAACTGAACTATAACTAAACTAAACTAAACTAAACTAAACTAAACTAAACTAAACTAAACTAAACTAAACTTAATCTTTTTCCTTTACTGTATTTTTTTTTTCAGAAAGGCAATTTTTGAGATTTTGTGAGTTTGAGAAAAACACCTTTTGAGATTCTCTAATATAACCTTAAACATGAAAAAAGGCTATTTGTGTTGCCAGTCTTTCTCTGGATGTTGTCACTTAGCGACAGGAAAGCAGTTATCTCAGTAATTGGCTTAGAAAATTTTCCTGTACTTCTCACAGTTCATCGTGTACTACACCCAGGTCTCTCATTACAGCGGGACGGAAAATAATATTTTAAAGCAATTTGTAGAATTTTCTCTGTCCTTATTTAAAATACAAATGAACACAGGCTCTTAGTTGTAAGAAAAAAATGTTAATGAAGTCCTCTGAGTAATTTCTCATTCAGAGTGATCTCAGAGAAGATCTTTGATCTTTTTAATTTTGATCTTGTATTATGGCTAATTTCAGTGTTCAGACATCTTCAGCACTGAAAGGCCTTTGGTGTTGTTCTGGCTCCATTAAAGCCGATTCTGATGCTTTCATCTGAGGGATTTGAACTGCAGAGCGACACAGACTCACAGACCTGTAAATGAGAAAAGCTAATGTTGTTTAACTCTTCGGAGCTGAGACCCAGTGCCGTCATTACGTGATTAATTATAGTTAGTCTCTATTTGAAATTGATTCTGTATTGACAGATTGAAGTTTGCACTTCCATTCTAGACAGAAGAAAGAATTTAATGATGAGAGAATAAAATCACATAATGGATCTCAGACTGATTTACTGGACTGAAACATGGCAGTTGGTTTTATTAAGTTGGTGAGATCTGTGAGTCTGAAGAACCTTTAAACGTTTAAGAACCTTCATGTAACCTAATTAGAATGCTTTGTTATGTAACTAAACATAGTTATTTTGTGATATAACTTAGAGAACCTTTCCTACAACCTTACCTTGACCTTCAGAATTCTACATCTCTACAGCTTTGAGTGATAATAATAATTTAATCAGAAATTAAAACATGCTACCTGCTTAGGGTTGATGGCCTGAAGCCAAAAGCCTGTTTTACCTAGACCTGAACTCTACGTGCCAGCCTGACAACTTTTATTATTGTGGATGAAATCCATTCCCACGAATGGAGCCAGTGAGGTCACATTCCAAGCAAAGGAAACTGTAGTTTTCCCGTTTCCGGATCACAAAGGGTTACTCATGTTGAAGTCAGATGCTCCGCTGTGGTTGGCCAGTGCGGGGGAAACCTCGGAGGACGAATGGTCCTTTCCCATACAAGCTTCAGCCAATGAAAACAGCAGAGAGTGATGCGTTCCCATCAGCACTTCACTGTCTAATGGGGCAACTGGGTAACTCCAGGAAACCGTGAGTAAACAGTGGGGCCAGCCATGAGGAACGCGGGGGCCGAAACATTCTGATTATCATCGCAATCGTTTTAGGGGAGATGAAATAAAGCAATGGTGAAGTGTTTTAAATGACGTAAAGCAGATACATTGTATTGTTAACAACCATCATAATAAACCACTGCTTCATCAAGCAGCGTTCTAGTGCAAAATTAAAATAGCACAGAAAAGTCCATTGATGTTTATAATTTCTTTTAAAATAAAAACTGTCATATTTCATGTCCATTGTCTTATACATAATCCATAATCTGAAAATATCACAAGTTCGATTAAATGAGTAATCGTGAGATACAAAAAGGTTTCAAATATGTGACTTGAAATGTAATGAATTTAAAATGACATTTACCTTTTTGAATTTAATTATGAACAAAAGAATCTATAGTTTCTCATTTTGAGATTGAGATACACTAGAACCTTACAATAGGTTATGGTTACCAGGCAACAGGATGGTCAAAGAGTTCTCTATGAGTGAATGAACTGAATGTTTTAATGACAATGGCTACTAAATGTTTAATTACAGGTACAGGAGTAATTAGGTTGTTCTTTGATGTATAAAAGAAAGTATGTGACTTTAGTTGGGGTTCTCTCCTGATAGGAAGAGCACGCTGATCCACTGGCATTTTGCTTTGCAGTTTTAGACAAAAAGACACTTTTTACTACTTTTCTCCTTAATTTCTTCCTTTAATTATGCTTTTCAACTAAATCATTTACAGACCTAGCCATTGTTATTTTCTCTCATTTGTTTGTTTTAGTTTATTTTTATTTCAATTTGTTTGAGAAGATTAAAAACTAGTTCAATCCCTGTATGCTTTCCAATTATCTGGATGGTCCGAGGTTGCACCAGCAGTATCAAAGAGACAGTGGGGTGCCGAACTTATCAAGCCAGCAGACTGATATATGTCTGTAGGTCAGATGTGGTTTTAGAAGCTTGTTCTTAATCCTTATTATTTAGCCTCAGAATAAAACATGCTGAATTCCAATGAATTCTGTTATTTATTTATTTATTTATTTATTTGTTTGTTTATTTATTTATTTTTGGCAGGCTTATGACACTGCATAGCATACCATGGCATATAACAGCACGTCACAGTATAGATTCATTTTTGGCACTCTATCAAGAATGCTTGTATTTACTTTTTGCAATTATTCCTGAAGTCGTATTGTACAGTGTTGCTGTCCTCTCTGTGTCCTCTCTGTGTCCCCTCTGTGTCCTCTCTGTGTGGTGTGTTGAAGAGTGTAACTTTTAGCCTTCGTCCGTCTTGCATCCACGTACTTCTCCAGTTAAAGGTTCATCACTCATCATTTTTCAGTTACCCTTTAGCACTTTCACAGGAGGAGCTGCGATCACAAGGCCAGGTTTGCACAGCAAAGATATCAGTTACATTTACTGTATCATAGCTTTAGTTATGAAGGGCTTTTTTGCTTGTGGTCGGGCTGTATGTAAAATGAGCCAAGCCACTGTTACATAAGAGTTCTGGGGATGAAATTGATATACGGTGAACCTGTTTAATGTGCACTGTATGTCACTTCCATGTACTGAACTCTCATTATTCACCAAACCAATCTGTAGGTGGAATTTTCTGCTCTGTTGTTTATACTGTACATATTCTACATTACATTGTCCACTACTACATAACACTGCAAATCACAACACAGGATTGGAATGTGAGATGATAAGAACTTCCCATTCCAATGTGGAAATTGTCATTACAGTCCATAGTCAACACCTCATCACCCTGTTATCTAATCTCTGTTTACCACCATAGAGGAGAGGGGCAATTTATGAGACACATTCCCAAGCCTTTTCCTGGAATTCCATACCTTGCATGCTTTGGTTAACCTTTAGAACCCTAGGCCATTTTTGAGGGAAGCTTTTGTAGTTTGATGTATTTTAATTCACTAAAAAACTAGAACAGTATTCATAGGAGATGGTTACACCAGTGCCAGATATTTATATTTTCAGGAGATATAGTCTATAAGCTACTCAAATTGACCTTCCTCTGAGATTTATGAGGACAAAAAGCTTTATATCTCAGAAATCATGTTAGAAATGGATCATCCAGAGTATTTTTCAGCAGAAAAGCAATAATCTTGATGAGTTATTTGGGAAGATTAGATTGACATGGATAATAATAATAATAATAATAATAATAATAATAATAATAATAATAATAATAATAATAATAATAATAATAATAATATTTGACAGTGATCCCAACAAAATAAAAAATAATTTTAATTTATGTATATCAGTATTATCTCTTCTAATGACTTTTATTCTGAAATAAAACAGCAGAACAACATAAACCTTTCCTCTATAACCTGATATCTGGGCCAGTGACATCAATAGCCCCTCCCCCTTTCACTGATCAGTTGGGGTCTGTGTGCAGGTTGAGCATGTACACATGGACAGAGCAGGAAACATGCACTGGAAGCTCCTTCTGCATTTAAACTGGGATTTAATTCCACTGGAAACAAGTGAATTTTAGGTGCTTTCTAATCTCAGTTACTCACTGATAATTCATCATGCAGTGACGAGACTAATATGATGATGGGTGAATCATGTCTGTAGGTTATTCTGATCTCGAGGTATGGAACTGGGGAGCTTGGATTCTAAGAGTTAATTCCTTTTCTAACACACCCAATTCAATGATTTATCTAATTATCTGAGATTATACTGCTAGATTACAATCCTTAACCTGCATGGACTTCAGTACTAACACTAAGCCTGCATCCGACTCACATTTCCACTCCTATATAACTCATTACCCATTTACATTTTCATCACATTTACTGCAAGATACACTTCTCTTCTGTTCTACATCTTGTATGCCCATGTATGTGCTTTTATCTGAGCTATCTGGTGTCAAACAGAGGAGGACGGGTTCCTCTCTTGAGCCTTGGTTCCTCTCAAGGTTTCTTCCTTCTAGCCTGAGAGAGTGTTCCTTGCCACTGTTGCCGCTGGCTGCTCATTTGAGGCTTGGACCTGGATTTCTGTGAAGCTGCTTTGTGACAACTCCCTTGTTGTATAAAGCGCTATATAAATAAACATTGATTGATTGATTGGTTGATTGATTGATTGATTAACCCTACACAGGCTGGTGGGGGAACTGGGTCACCCCAGGAAAGTGTGGGTCCTGGGAAATATGAGGATGTATATAAATCACAAAAGCATGGTGTAATCTGTCACTTATGGTTTAGAGAAATAAGTGGAAAGGTTTCCTTAAAAGTGCAGACTCTAACCTCATTCCAAACCACAGTTATGTTTGCTGGAAGAAGACGAGATGTTTTAAATTATTTATAGTTTTATTATGAGTTATTATTGTGTCTTCAATTTCTTCTCTGCACAAAGAAAATCCATCTTTTTTCTCTTGATTTTTTTTTTTTTTACCACATCTTTATGCCTTCATATCAAAACAAACCACATGTCAGTGCAGAATGTACTGTATATTAAATGTAAATATAATTTGTTGCTATTAAAATGACTAATAATAAGAATTAAAGTAGGGAAAGCAGCACAGTGTGCATTGCAGCGACCCTTCAGCAGGAAGTGCATTAGCTATAGGGAACTTCCTCAGCTGTACACTCTCTATGATTGAACCCAATGGCTTCCTCAGCTCACCCTAAATGACCTGCTTGCATTTCTCTCAACCACTAAAAGCACTTGCATCCGTGCAGATTCCAGACCTGAGTTCTGTGCTTTTGCGGATTTGCTTTTGCTTCTCCCTGCTCTTCTCCCTGGGAGGCTCAGGACTTGATGAGTGTGGAGGTGCGCCGAGCCGAGGACTTGCATAATGACAAAAAACGAAAGAGCTCCAGACAGGAACACGTGGATTTCATTAAAGCTGGCCAGACTCTTGGGCTGCTTTTTCCTGCAGTACTAAGGCTAAGCCCAGCTCCTGCTGTTGAGAGGAACGGAGCAAAGACTGACGTGTTAACTGTAGGATTATCTACAGTTTTCACTTCAGTCCAAAAGTAGCTGATCAGTAACCCATACTGAGTGAATGAGTTTGAACCTTTATTCAAAACTAACTAACAAGGTGGCGAATGCAGCTATTCCACCAAACAGCACAGTGCAATCTGCACGTCTGAATCATCACACACTCACTGAGACTCAAATCTCATTGTGCATCTGAAAAAAATAGATTCATTACAATAAAATGAAAGTGAATCCTACCCATTTGACCACCAATCCAACAACAGTACATTAACCAATTTGGCTATAACGAATCAGAATCCCTAAGTTTCCGGTTGAAATAGAACTTATACATATCATTCTAATGTCCATCAACCAGCTTTCTTGTAAATAAAGTGGAACTGGACTTCAGCCATAACCAAAATGATCAGTGCATCTATAAACAAGTTCACAAGTCGTTCACCAAAAACAATGGGGTGGGGCTGGAAATCAGCCGAGTTTACTGTTCTTCTTCAGTAGTTTCCCATCTAAGCTAACACTGTTAAAATCCCCAGAAGAAAAGATAATTACCATCTAATCCTACTGTCCCTACTGTAGTGTATTTTGGAATCATGCAGAAAACGAATTGTATTATCTCCTGTTTTAAGCTGCAACAATCAGTGCTTCCTCCACGTTGGTTCAGACAGAGCAGAGACAGTACAGAGCATGTCATAGGTCACTCAGCCAGAGCAGCATCTCCACTGGTTACAGACCCAAATGTGTGTGTCAGAGTTCACAGAAGTAGAACATGGTGCAGTAGTTTGTAGGTAAAATTTATTTGCCTGAAGTTTGACTGTTATATGGCAGTGTTATGTGGTTCTCACAAGTGTGGACCAGACCACTTCACCGTTGTTACATAGTGCAGTGGCAGTGTGCTGAAGAGTATCAACGAAAGAGACACTGCCCTCCCTATGCTATAACAAGGCTAAACATCCACTTCCCACATCCTGAGGTCTGCCTTTTCCATATGTTAGGTACATTAGCCTTATACCTCCAGTGTAAAACTAACAAAGCAGACAAGACATCAAGCATGTCTTGGCTGAGTGACGGCATTTGGGGTGAGGGGACAATTGTATAATTGGAGTTTTGGCCGCCCCCCTCTATAAGGAGTTCAGAAAGTCAGCACTAAAGTATGTCTGAACATTTGCTTTGGGGAACTATCGTAAAACAGAGCTCAGACATTCATTTAAGTAACCTGATAAGTGGGACGAACATTATGAGAGTTAGTGAATGTGAATTGTCAGCTGTAGTGCCTCTAAGGAAGCATAATGTGCTTAGAGACCATGACCTGCCTTCATGGCTCACCATGAGGTTATGTTGACCAGTGCAAGCAAGCAAGCGAGAGAGGAGGAGGAAAATTCACATTGTGTGTGAGTGTGTGAGAGCATGTGAATGGCGTGATCACAAGGCAGTGGCGTATCCTGCTATTGGCTTCCTGCTTTAACACAAACAGGACATGCTGTACTTTCTAGGAGAGACATGGAGTCAGTGACTCATATCCACATGCCATGGAGGGATATCCCTACTCCCTCCCACAAACACGTACCACAACCGCACACAAGTGCTTGTTTTCATGCCATGTTGGGACTGGTGGGGTTATTCATATATCCCAAATGAAGTATACTTTGTGTACTAAAGATCTAAAAGTGTAAAGACAGATCTTTTAATTCATGAATTTAGCTTCTTAAACATACATGAGTTGCTAAACCAGGCATGGTGTGCAGACATGGTTGTGCAGACAGCTTATATAATCTCAACAGGAATGCCTTGCCAACAGAATGGGACACTTTAAAGCAGCTGCACATGAACCTACAGTCTCCATGCCTAATACCACGTGTTGGCCGGGGGATATACATCTTGCCAACTTTGGCTATAGAGTATAATGGTGCACACTAATGCTTGTTACTGAATGCAACCAAATCCTCACAGCAATGGTCCAAGCTTTCCTAGAAACTGTCACAAGGGAGAGGAAACAAACATTAGCCCAACTATTTCTCTGCATACTTTGTTAACCTCCGTTCACCCTGTTGTTCACTTTACATGACCCCACACGACCACCCAAGAGCAGGTATTATTTGGGTGGTGTGTCCTTAACACTGTCATCATCTAGTCCTTCATCAGTGCTGACAAGATGCCCAAAAGATGCTGCTGGCTGGGTATTTCTGGGTGTCTGACCAACACAACACACACTAACGCACCACCACGTCAGTGTCACTGCAGTGCTGATAATGACCCACCCACATAATACCTGCTCTGTGCTGGTCCTGTGGGGTGCTGACCATTGAAGATGAGGGTGAAAGGAGGAGAATAAAGTCTACAGAGAAACAGATGGACTACAGTCTGTAATTATAGAACTACAATGTGCTCCTGTATGGTCAGGGGAGCTGATAGAGTGGACAGTGAGTGTAGAAACAGGGCAATGGTATTCATGTTGTGACTGATAGAAAAAAAAAAAACATGTTCTAGAACAACACGTACACACTCATGAACACACACACACGCACACACACGCACACACACGCACACACGCACACACACACACACACACACACATACACAAACTAACCCAACCCAGCCATTCCCAAATGACTCATTCCAAAGGCATGGAACCCCCTTGTGTGTGGGTGTATGCCTATACGTGTGTGTATGTATGTGCTTTTGTAGAATTTGCTTTATCTTTAAAACTTGCATAAGACCCAGTGATGGCGGCATGCCAACACACTCTGTCTGTGTGTGTGTGTGTGTGTGTGTGTGTGTGTGTGTGTGTGTGTGTGTGTGTGTGTGCTTTTGCGCTTTCATGCATGAGCCTACTCTGCTTTGTGGTTGTGTTTGCATAAGTGACTGCACCTTAAAATTCCCAATAAAGTATTTTTCCCCATTCTCTGCTGTTCAGGCTGCAGCTCTCGAAGGCCAGTATTAAGTTATCAAATGGATATGACCATTATGTTAAAGGCTGCGTACTGTGCCAACATTTTTAACATATGCCGCTTCCTGGAAGAGCTGATAAATGGCCCGGGCACCATTTTTTCAAGGCTATTAACTTGAGTGCTTTTTTATTCTGTCTCATTACTTTTTAAACAGCCATAGGAAGTCATGGGGAGGGTTTCTAAAAAAATCCAAACACTCAGCGAAGCAATTTAAATAAGCAATTTGTAACTTTCAACAAAGGTGAAGTAAAATAATAATAAAACATGTGAGGGGTTTGATCTGGGTCATGCAGTGAAAAAGAAAGTGGTGCGCTAAATGTGCTTGATTGAAATGTGTACATTGCACTAGTGTATAACATCAACGCAGACCTTCCATTTAAATCGACTCACTTCTGTGGCGAAACACATTTTATTCACGCAGGTATTATCCACGCATTTGAATCACATTTAATGTTTATTCAGTATATTCAAAAAAAAGGACATTGATCCATTGTACTGCACACAGGGGAATTTGTCCTCTGCATTTGACCCGTCCACACACAGTGATACACACTCATACGCACTAGTGAATTCACACACTAGAAGGCAGTGAACACACATGCCCGGAGCAGTGGGGAGTCCTATCCATAGCACCTGAAGAGCAGCTGGGGAGTTAAGTGCCTTGCTCAAGGGCACTTCAGTCATGTCCTGCCAGTTCAGGGATTCAAACCAGTTCCCTAACCATCAGGCCACGGCTGCCCCAGTAACAGTAGACAGGATTAGTGGTGCAGTGTTATAGAAATGGCCACAGTGCATCTAAATGATACAGGAAGCATAGAAATTATGTTACACAGTGATAGAATCACGGTAATGAAATGAGCCTTTAGTGGTATTTTTATTTGTACAATAAGATTCTGTATACTACTACTACTACTACTACTACTACTACTACTACTACTACTAAAACTACTACTACTACTACTACTACTACTACTAAAACTACTACTACTACTACTACTACTACTACTAAAACTACTACTACTACTACTACTACTACTACTACTACTACTACTACTACTACTACTAATAATAATAATAATAATAATAATAATAATAATAATAAAATCATTATGATGCTCCACTGACTGTAATAGGGGGAGTAGGCTCTGAGCGTGCTGAGTTGTGAGGGTTGCGAGTTTGAGAAGTGACACTGAGACCCGTGTGTGTGTGTGTGTGTGTGTGTGTGTGTGTGTGTATGTGTGTGTGTGTGTGTGTGTGTGTGTGTGTATGTGTGTGAAAGAGAATGACATACCGCAAATAGTGCCTGTGTACAGTTCCTCACTTCAAGTCAAGGCCACTGCCATGCACCACCGTAACCATGGAGATAAAACACACACACACACACACACACACACACACACACACACACACACACACACACACACACACACACACACAGTTCCTCTATTTTCAATACTGTCAAAGCATCACAGCAACAACAATAACAGCAACAACAATGACAAACATTCAAAAAATACAAAAAAATAAAAAAAGTCTTGCTCCAGTCTTCCCTGGACAGTATAGACAGTTACTCCAACAAAAGCAGAATACACTCTTTTATAATACCCTGGATTTCAGAAGAACAATGAATGCACATATTGCTGCATTGCTGTTGGTGTCCCAATATTTTTGTCCATACAGTGTATCTGCTGTGCGTGCACTGGTTGGTGGCTTTCCAGTGGGGGATTCAACATGCAGGGCTTCTTTTGGATGCTTGTCCCATCTAATGTGGCTGTGCTCACTGAGTGGACCCCATACCCCTCTCTCTTTCTGTCTCACACAGGCTGGCACTCAGAGACTTCTTTTGGAGGCTCTTTAGCTGGAGCTGGTGGGATTAGATTGAAGTGAAATACTGTGAATGTTTCATGAAGAATGAATCTGCCAGTCTGGGCTGAGACGGCTCGGGTGGATGTGAAATTACTGACTCCCTCACTAATCTTCCTCTGAATGCAGTGGCCTCAAACACGGCAGCCTAATGTTTGATCACGGAAATGTCCTAAAAGCTCATTAATAGCACATAAGACTCATTAATGAGGACCAACTCAGACGCACGCTTTCATCAGCCGTCCTCGTGCTGTCGTGTCTTTTCTTACTCACGAAGGAGTGACAGATGAAGGTTGCTGTGAAGGTATATGGTGACGGTGATGTGGTTGATGTTTTCACTTCTTAATGAAATGGTGTCGTGAAAAATTAATTCATGCTTTTTATTCTCTAACATCAAATGCAGTCAGCAGGCCAGCAGATTGGCAGGGTCTGAGGTAAGTGTAGTCATAGTAACTGTTAACCGATTACAGTACAGTGTTGTTACATATTGGCTACATCGTATCACCAGGGGAAAAATAAAATCAGCATAACTGCACGATGTAACCAGTACTCGGCAAAGCCAGGGAAGGCTTCTACTGGATTCTGGACCATTGCTGGATTTGATTGCATCCAACAATAAGAGCATTAGTCAGCTCAGGATGTTGGATGATCACCACCCCACTTCATTCTCAACTCCCCAACTCATCCCAACCCAGTCCAGGGAATGCAGTTTCCCAGCTCAATGCTGGGGGTCTTCTCTACAAGAACTGGACAAGCTGTGTGTGTGCATTTGCACATCTGTGTCAGTAATGGGTGCAGCTTAAAGTAGCTGAACACATTCGTTCGAAGGGGTGTCCACAAACATTTGGACATGCAGTGCATTGAATGGAACAGTCCCAAAATTTGGCAAATTAATCAACTAAATATAAACCCAGATGTTTCCCTATTCAGTGAGTCACCCTTTCATACATTGCCTTTGGTACAGTTTCCATTCTTTTCATAAGACTCACTTTCACTGTTTCTGCAAGAAAACTTTCCACATCTCCACACTTCACTCCTAGAAGATGGAATATTTTCTGCTCCTTACCACCCAGGTCCTCTCAAACAAAATGAGTGATGTTGAGGTCTGGACTCTTATTCTGAGAACAGCAGCTGCTGTTTGATTTGATCAAATGTTCTCCGGTTTCTGTTGAATGTTTGGCCCAGATTTGAGCTGTAGGTGCAAAATGTGGCCAGATTTGGCCCAAACGTGTCTGCTATCTGCTAGTCATCTTCTCACAGTGGAAGTCTGGACTCAAACACCTGTGGATTCTTCAGATCATAATTCCTAAGTTGAAATATTTAAAGTAGTTTCACTTTATTGTCATTTTTGCTACAATGAAAGTCTTTTCTTCGCGCATCTCACTTACAAAAAGCCAGGGTCAGGGGTCATCCATACTGTGGGACCCCTGGATCCCCCTGGAGGTTGTAACGGGCCTTGCTCAAGGCCCGACAGTGGCAAGTTAGCAAACTCACGTGACAAACCCACAGTCCTTTGAGTAATAATCCAATCCTCTAACCACTGAGAAACCACTGTTCCTGTTGTTTTATAAAGTGGACTTGTTAGGTTAGTGTTGGAGGTCTCCCAAATGTAGCAGTTGAATATATTCAACAGTTTGGAAGACCACCATGTTTGGTTTGTGTGATTGTGTTGGAGAATTCATGCCTACTGTATGCAGAAATCGGCCAATCAGATGCCGAGCTGAGGTTCAGCCTCTGTTTGTTTGCTTTGACCTTGTTGCCATGGTGATCTGTGCACATGTCCTCAACGTCCAGTTGTGAGTCACAAGCCACTGCAGCCTATCAGCATCAGCCTCTGAGCAATGCTTTCCACACACACACACACACACACACACACACACACACACACACACACACACACACACACACACGCACATTGAATCGGCCCTTCCCGTAGCAGTTATAAATAGACGTTGCTGAATTAGACTGTCATTTGTGGATGGCCACAGTGTTTTGTCCTAAACACACATCGCCATGGAGACATGTACTGCAGCAGCTGAAGAACTAAAAACAAGGGATTCCCTTTTTGTGTCACATGACCCTTTTTTAGTAACCCTATCACGATGAAGGGGGTTTCCTGCCGAACGTTCAACTTACGGTTTCACATTCCTGTGGCTGGAGTTCATACTGTACCCTGTTAAACAGTGGTGGGGGCCTTGAGTTCTTCGGAAACTGGACTTTTTCACTGCTAATTCTAATTTCAGGAACCAGGCAACACACATTGACATTGCTTCTGAACTATATAATAGTTCTTTCAATTCTCTGTAGAGAACCAAACATGGTTCTCCTTTGGCTTCGTTCAAATAACGTTTTGAAGCGCCTTTATTTTTAAGAGTATAAATAACTGTTCCTTGTCTAAAAAGCGCGCACACACACACACACACACACACACACACACACACACACACACACACACACACACACACACACACACACACACCACACACACACACACACAATGTTGTGAATGAAAAGAAATGAAACATCAACAAAGAAGGACTTCAAGTGGCAAAATGGTGCATCTCCTGCTCCTAATAAAAAAACAGGCGAGCTGTGACACTGAAGTGGAGGACACTTCACTTGTTGAAGGCAGCAGTGACCTCTCACGAGAGTTCTTGCTGGCTACTGAAGCACGAAGCACATAATGAATAAAATAACATTGCATTTTCACCGTCTGAGCAATGTGACTGACGTGAAGGATATCATCACTTCCACATGCTTGATTAGGTTTATTGATCATACATGAATATGTATAAATAAATCACACAGCCGGAAAGTGTTGTGAGCAGACTGGATGTTCAGTTCTGCTTTTAGGCCTGTCAATCCATTTAAAAGGGACACCATTAATCACACCGTCGGCTGTGATTTATCACATTAATCACACTTTTCCCTCAATAATAAATCTTTAAATGTAAAATAAAAGAAACAAACTAAGATTAACACTGGAATCTCTAATATTTATATTAGAGATGCCAATCACATCATTTTAAGTGCATTCCAACAATGTTCTGCTACAACTGTTGCGCCAATATTTGTGTTACAGTATTCTGTAATGAATCATGATCTCAAAATGCTAGTGTTTCCTTGTTTTTACTATGAGGAGGACAATATAGTGTGACATGCAGGGCAGACTGGCTAGAGAAACTTTCTTTGGAGAAAACTAACATTAGTGCAGCACAGCTTGCAGCTCAGACCATAACAACATCTCCATATTCAGCTTTTACAGCTTTTAACACATAGAAGGATGGATTGTGAGGTAGGAGATGAAATGCACTGCACGGGAGCTGCGAGAACAAGAAGAGAAGGGAGGGGTGGGAGTGGGAGATTTAGGAGATTTAATTTATATTTCAACATAAACAAAATGTAATCCAACTTCTGAACTCAGCAGTATTGACGGCATGTTTACATCACTAAATAAAACCACCAGGCTCTGTATAAAGGGTGTTGGGGCCAAACATTGTAAAATGCAGGAACATATGTGCATACATATTCACTTTGGACAGCATTGTTCTGGAGAACACAGTTCCACAGTTCCACAGCTCAGTGCTGGGGGGCTTTGTACCCTCTAGACCATGTCTGGCGTTAGGTATGGTGCCAATAGGTTCATGTTTATCTGCTCCAGAGAGTCCTATTCTATTGGCAGTACTTCTCTACAGGGATTAGACAGAATGTGAGAGCATTTGCACATCTGTGTCAGCAATGGGGGTTAAAGGAGCTGAATGCATTCATTAGAAGGGGTGTCCACAAGCCCTTGGACATGCAATGTATGGCGCATAAATAAACCGTTATTCTTTAACATGGTAATTTATTGCAAATCGACAGAGAAAACCTGTTCATTATATTACAACCTGTTGAAAAGCTGCTGGGTGTCGCGGTGTAGACTGGGCTATTTGCTGGATGCCGGATGCTGTGAAACCACAACAAGCTTCTGAATGCCTAGAACAAAAAAAAAAACAAAAAAAAAACAGCTCCAGGGCTTTCAGGGCCAGAGGTGTGTGGGTGATTTGTACTGGAGGCGGACTCGCATAATTTGTGATGATGAACGGCTGTGGCTTTTCTGCGGTCCCAGATTTAATCCAAATTTTGCCTCTAAAAACGTGTAACGTAGAAGACTACCGTGGTCCCAGGCCACAATTCACTTAGCTGTCTCGAGGCATCCATCCAACATGGCAGATGGCCACGGCATGGCAGACACTAGTGGAAGAACAGGAGGAGGAGAGGAGGAAGGGGGGAGAGAGAGAGAGAGAGAGAGAGAGAGAGAGAGAGAGAGCAGACAGACAGACATTTGGATCCCACTCACTCTCTGCACTTCAGCAAGGCTGCTGCTCTGGAACATCATCAAAATGCCACTCAGTATTCTTCACAGTCAAGCTGAAAACACAGCAGGCTCTGCAGACACACACACACACACACACACACACACACACACACACACACACACACGCTTATATCTTTCTGTGATCGGATGGAGTCATTAATTACTCTAAATAAATTCAGAGTCAAGGCTGTGAAGAATGTAGGAGAAGTGAGATGTTTAGTAAAAAAACTCAGGAAAGACAGCATGTATGTTTAATGCAAACACTCTGGGTCTGTGTGTGTGTGTGTGTGTGTGTGTGTGTGTGTGTGTGTGTGTGTGTGTGTGTGTGTGTGTGTGTGTGTGTGTGTGTGTGTGTGTGTGTGTGTGTGTGTGTGTGTGTGTGTGTGAGTGTGTGTGTTTGCGTGACGAGGATGGAAACTTCGCCCTTGTTTGGAGAGTAAGCAGGCCCGGTGCATGTGATGTCATCACCCCTGAGACCTCTTGTCCAAGGGTCATCTCCTCACAGACCACCAGATCTCACGTCGTCCATGCGTTTATGTGAAGCTTTGGCTGCGTTGTACACTACAGCTGATCTCTGAGTGTATCACACTTTGAGGCATTAGGATATTCAGGACTGGGTTATCTGGGCAGTAAGTCTTTATTTCCTCAATAAAACACTGATATTAGAATAAATAGACTCAAACACATTAAAATGATCATGCAAAAAGTGTTTTTTCATGGTAGTCCAGTATCGTTTACAGTTCTCATCCCACACCTGGGTTGGTAATCAGGATGCCTGTAAAATCTAGGACTGATTCACACGGGATGAGAAGTCCTGGCATAAATGGTTGAACTGGGAGTGGCTACTCGATTCATGCGCTGTGGTCACCTCCGCAATATTTCACTTTACAACTTATGAAAAACGACGGGATGATAAGCAGTTGTCTAACCCTCGTACAGTAATCTGCACTAGGTATGAACCAGCATGTATGGGCGCTTCGAAAGCAACCTCCACGGCTGCTGTTTTGTCCACGAGTCCATTTACATACATCCATTCAAACTGGCTTTTTATTGGCAGGACCAGTATCACTGTAGAAATGATATTCCCTCAGTTTAACATATACAGCTAATCCCATCCACACGGCTTAGGTTAGGTTCAAGTGCACCTCTCATAGGTGCACAAGTGTCCTACAAACCGATTCGAACATGGCTCAACCAATCAAATTTCAGAACTGGGGCTTTTGGTGACCTGAAGAGCCCTTTGTTGGTTTGGTCATAAAGGGCCCACACTGTCTTCAGGTTTCTCTCATTTTGAATGTTTGTGGTTCATTTACATGCTGCTTGTGGCTTTACAAGTTTAATTGATGTGACATGACATCAGCGGGGATGGAGAGCCTGCCCTGAAAACAGCATTAATGTCACATTGTTGGACGTGGTCAGTTGAATACTAATCACTAATTACATCGAAGGCTGAAATACTCTTTAAAGGTAAAGCTGAATTCATTTAGATTTGATATATAATTAAATATTTACAATTTTACAAGAGTGCCAAATGCAGTATTGTAGAGAGAAACCAAGTCAGAATTCGTCACAGTGGGGGTGACAGGAACGAGAAGCCTAAAGAGATTAATGGTCCGAAAGATACTTCACAGGACCCTTATTGGGATTCTGCTTCAGGCCGAGACTGATTGTTTAACAGTGGTCAGAGAACTGTCGAAATGGTCCAAAATATAGATATATTTTCCTATTTACTATTTATTATAAAGAAAACTCACATTCATGTAGATTCATTGATGGTATTTTATACAGGCTAGCCATAGCATTATGACCACCTCCTTGCCTCCACATTCATTGTCCATTTAATCAGTTCCACTGACCACATAGGATCACTTAGTAGTTGGACAGTGAGTCCACTGTATTATCCACTCGTAATATCACAACCCACACTAACACATCACTACCATGTCAGTGTCACCCTGTGAGGGTCCTGTGAGGTCCTGATCATTGAAGAACAGGGTGAAAGGAGGACAATGAAGTATGCAGAGAAAGAGACGGATAAGAGGAGCTGATAAAATGGACAGTGAGAGTAAAACAAAGAGGTGGCCATGATTGTATGTGGTGTATGGTAAGTAAAATGGCTTTGTTCATGTTGTAGGCATGCAAACCCTAGTACCTACTGGAAGCTCTAACCATAACCACTGTCGTTTCTCCACAATGAACCATCATAATGGTTATGTTCAGGAATAAAAAAAAAGGGAAGGATTTTCCATCATGAAAGTAGACAATTAGACTAACTCTAATTCTGCTGTACATCTAGACCAACAACCGTTCAATAATCACTATTAGTAAGAGTGTATTTGCACTAATAGTGGCTAATATAAATAGGAAATCTGGATCTGAGACACAGTTGTCTGAGAATGAGTTTAAAGCTCCCACAATGTGGGGATTCCTCTGAAATCTCCACTGTGTTTGTTCAGGGATTGGAGGTGGGGGAGAGGAAGTGGAAGCATTCGGGGAAGAAGAAAAGGGAGGGGTGCACGGGGGTGGGGGGGGGGGGCGAAATTAAATCAGCACAGCAACTTTAATAATATATCTATTTTCCAGCTCACATATGAAAGGAAATGAGTTTCAAAGGTGAGGTCATGCTTCAACTGTCACTTACATTTGATAGCTGCCACGCGTCACTGATATGAACGGTACATTGGAAGCTAAACAGACTGCCTGTAAGTGCTCTATTGCCCCCACTCACGAAGAATGCAAATGTTTTTATTGCTTCCAGCCACATGCAATAAAATAGCAATATGCTTTTTTTTTTTTCACTCTGAATGCATGTAAAAACATTAAGCTAAATTCTACACCTCCGAACCAATGATCGCTCACTCCTGCTGTGGGCATGAGCTTAAAGAAGAATCCTTCACAGAGCTGCTGCTCAGCGCTGTCAGGGGGAAAAAAAGTGTGGTGTAGAAATGGCTGCAAGCAAATGGAGATGCTTGAACTGTAGATGGAAAAGTGCAGTTTATTAGGAACACTGTACTGATGCTGGAGGTACGGTCTCCTTCTGCTTGCAATCAGCTGCATTTCTGAGTGGCATGCATGATAGAAACATTCCTTTGAGGTTCTTGGTCATAAGGATATGACTGTGTCACAAACCTCCTGCAGGTTTTTCATGCTGGGAATATCATTTTCTGCCACATCCTAGGATGTTCTATTGGATTGAGATCTGGTAACTAGGAAGATCTTTGAAGGACACCAAACTCTTGATCATGGTCATGAAACCTGTTTATGAGACCTTTGCTTTGTGACCTGGTGCATCATCATGCTGGTAGTAGCTGTTAGAAGATGGTAAATTGTGATGAAGGGATGGACATGGTCATCAGCAGTATTCAAATAGACTGTGGCTTTCAAGCAATGGTTCATTGGTGGTAACGAACCCAAAGTTCCCCACGTTACTACCTTACTATTTCTCAACAGAAATCAGACCAGAATCATCAGACTAGGTTCTCCAGTGTCAACTGCAGCTTCAGGTCTCTGTTCTTAGTTGACAGAAGTGAAAGCTCCAAAGAGGTCTTCTGCTGTTGTAGCTCATCCTCCTCTTGGCTAAACATGGACATTCCGAGATGCTTTTCTGCTCACAGTGCGTTCTGCTTCTCCTGCAAAGTTAATACTTTGGAGAGTCAACATTTTACATGGACACTGGCATTTCCAGTACACTATATGTCCAAATATTTGTGGACACCCCTTCTAATGAATGCATTTACTTTAAGTTGCACCCATTGCTGACACAGATGTGCAAATGCACTCTCACATCTTGTCTAATACCTGTAGGGATGCACTGCCAATAGAATAGGATTCTCTGGAGCAGATAAACATGAACCTATTGGTACCATTCCCAATGCCAGATATGGGCTAGAAGGGTATAGGACGCCCAGCTTTGAGCTGTGGAACAATGGAACTGAGTTCTCTGGAATGATGGGGCTCCGTCCAATTGTTTTGGGCTGGATGAGTTGAGGATGAGGTGGGGTGGTGATCATCCAACATCCTGACCTCACTAATGCTCTCGTCACTGAATGCAAATCCTCATAATAATGCGCCAGCAATGCCTTCCCTGAACAGCAGACACAGTTAATCCAATTAAGATTTGAGAAGTAATAATAAATGTCCTAATACTTCAGTTAATATAATGTATGTATCTGAGCCATGATTCAATATTTGATGAAAGCTTGATGATAATGTTTGACACTGTTCCTTGGCTCATCTGTTAACATCTGCACTGCTGCCTTTTATTCTGTGTTTCTGTAACTAAACCTTTCCAAATGAACCTATTGTTTAGATGCCTTTAAAACAGTAAGATAGTTTTAACCATGTTCCATCATGCTTTGCTCTCTCCTGACTAAACAGAACAGAATGTGTTCAACACACTTTTCTCATTTTTGAGAATGCCAGTTTAAAATGCCCAAATCCAGCTTCTCAAGCTGACAAAATAGAAGTGTGTTTTCTAAGAAGGCTAAAAAGGAAAACAGGGTTCTGAAGGGTGCTGCACATTTCCAGTCACTTTTGCTTAGGCCCAGGGCCATAGCCCCAAATATTGTTCTTAACAAGCCCAAAACCTTATAGCATCAACCCTCTCCCGCACCCACCCCCTGGACAAATCTGACCATAATACAAAAGTGAAATTGACCGCCATGGGAGCCCAAAATGAAAATACCCCCTCCCCCTATAAAAACAGAACGAAAATGCCCCCCCCTTCAAAAAAAACCCTGTTCTGTGCGACCCCTCGGAGGCTAAGTCCTGGGTCTCTGTGCCATCAGATGCCCCTGCTCTGGTCTGTTTATTGTGATCTACTATTGGGTCTAGAAATAAAGCTTGCATACATTAAGATGTTCTACCTATGCAAACTAAACTAGTCTTGTTTAAAATCATTTGACTTGCTCTCATGTCACTCATTTCAGTGTGACATTCCCATCTGCAGCACAACATGCACTTTGCTTGAATGAAATCTGCTGAATTAATCATTGGCTGATGATTTTGGTCTATTTGTAGTTGATGAATAATTCAGGGTTGCATGTAGCTTTGGGGATCAGGTTTCCACAGCCATTAATTGTTTAGGGAGGAAAAAGTGGCCCTTTAGTGGACACGTAAACTCGGTTACTGTGATGATGGTGGTGATGTTGATGTTTTATGCTTGGGGTGCATTTTGTTTGCTGCCTGAGGAGCAGAGCTGAGGTAAATGACAGGCTTGGAGCTTGAAGCAGCGTGGCCGGTAAATGGTCGGGTCGGCCATTGACGCCCATTTCCCCTCAAATATGTTCCACACCGCCGTAAAAGTGGAAGATGTCCTGCAGCATGTGTTTGGAACGTGGTAATGACCACTGCTAGCTGCACTTTTATGACCTCCTGTTGTATGATCACACACTCAAAACTGGCACTGCTCATTTGTGCTGTGTGTGTGTGTGTGTGTGTGTGTGTGTGTGTGTGTGTGTGTGTGTGTGCGTGCGTGTGTGTGTGTGTGTGTGTGTGTGTGTGTGTGTGTTTGTTAGTTTCTGTGCATTTTCAAGGCAGAAACACCCTGACTATGATGTGAAACCGGAGAAAGACAGGCCTGAAATAATCCCTGTATATGGAGTGATACAGAGTTCTGAATATTGATATTCAGTCTCATATGTACATACACAGTCCTGTATGTACATTTATGTAATTTGGACCAAAGTGTGGGACAAAGAATGATTGCCATGCCTTCACTGTTGGTTCTTATGGCACTATACACCCCATAATACAAAAAGACCAGCTTAAAATGGGACAGATTTTCAAACATAAAGGATCAGCTCATATTTACATTTGCAGTTAATAGGAAAATGTTGTGTTAGGTGTCTTGCCCCAGGACTTTTAATAATATACTGTAATAATATTAATATACTGTGTACAATGTGTACTTATTGTCCATATATACTAAGACGTCCAATATGCCTGTGTTCTGACACAGCCAGTCAGCAAGGTAGGGCATATACAGACTATATATTGTCATATATCCTTATAAGGTACATAAAGTCATGTGTATATGTGTATATGCATGTGACTTTTCTCTCTCTCTGTCTCTCTCTCTCTCTCTCTCACACACACACACACACACACACACACACACACACACACACACACACACACACACACACACAAACTGCAGAAGCACAAACAAGCTCTCCTGGCACTCTTTCGCTCTGACATACATTTAGAAAAGCATGGCAGGCGTTCGCTGAAACTTACAAGTGGGAATGATACATCAAACAAAAGAGAATGAGCTACTGAGAACAAACGAGTGGGGAGACAGATAGAGAGGGAGAGGACAGACAGAGAGAAAGAGGAGGAGAGAACCAGGGCCAAATTAAGAAGCAGAGTGAGGGAGATGTGTGGAGACCAAAGGCTTGTAGCTCATGATCACTTTGGGTAGCAGTGTGTTGATTAAAGACCTGGCTCTCTGGAGGCCCAATAGAGAAGGGGATGAGGCCCGGCCCAAGGAGGTTTTTTTTCTTTCTCCTTTATCCAGCCTATGACACCCGCAGATTCCTTGCCAGGAGCCCAGAGAAAGAGACCCTTTTTCTGCACTCTAGTCCTCCGGCACTCATGAAATGAGTTCATTTGGAGTCTGGCTGTTCTGGCGTCTCTTAATTTGGACTCCTTGCTCTTCTTTAGTCTTTGGTGCTCCCAGAACTGAACAAATGATTAGCAGCCAAGACTCTGACATGTTCATTTTGGTTCACGATCTTCTGAGCTTGTGATCTGTTTACTTGGAGAATAAACAGAAAGTTAATCAAATGAAATAGGGTCAAAAAAGTACTTTGAGAATGAGAGCATGAGGAATGTGTTGAAGAACTCTGCAGAAAGCTGATGGCAAATTGGAAATATTCAGCACTTAGCAGACTGCGGTGCCCCCATAACTGAACAAACGACTAGCAGCCAAGATGTTGGCACGTATATTTGGGTTTGTGATCTCCTGATCTGACTATTTGTTCATGTTGAAATATAAACAGAAAGTTAATAACCTGAAACGGGGTCCCAAAAGCATTTTGTGCGCAAGTGCATGAAGAACATCAGCCCAAGAACAATGTGAAAAGCTTAAGGCAATACGAAATGAGTCAGAAAACAGTGAGCTCTCATGGTGCAGTGAAGGAAGAGGGCAAGTATGTGAATATCTTCAGCAGTCCAAATGAATTTGCCTTTGAATAGAGCCAGTGATAGCCTGGCCGATGGCCTGATTTCTCTTTTTGACCTGTGACCCCTGGTGTGTACCCTTTCCCCCAGGCTCAGACATGCTCACGATAGTGGAGCTGATCAGCACAGCAGGGGGTGAGGGAGACGTGACAGGACACACACACTCGTTTACAGGCTAAGCGTGCTGCTGCATCCAAATATGCCTCAATATCTTGGAAGAAGAAGAACAATGGAAACTAACATAAACAAGGAAGAAAAGGCTTTCTTATTGTGGTCATTTACACTGATCAGCCATAACATTAAAACCACTGGCAGGTGATGTGAATAACATTGATTACCTGGTTATGGTGGTACCTGTCAATGGCTGGGGTCTATACAGTAGACAGCAAGTGGTCAGATACCAAAGAATATAGCGGATTGGTCTGAAGTCTAAATGCAATTGTGATTTTAGACCAATGCATAGACAGCTTGAATTGTTTGTTTGTTTGTTTGTTGCTGATAAAAAACTAACACATATCTCAGAAATCCTGTTTGTTTGTGAGCTGAAAATGCAAGCATTTTGAGTTATATGTAATGATTAGATTAACAAAGATGTTTATCATTTTTTTAGAAAATCATAATGTTTATTTTAACAAAAAATAAAGTAATCCAAATAAACACAAACGTGTTATTTATTATTTTTTGCTATTTATTTATGTATTATCCCTTCTCAGGACTTTGAACATTGTGTGACGGGAGCCCTCCCTTCTCTTTTTCCTCTACAACTCAATATCTGGGTGCATGATGTCTTCAGCCCCGCCCCCTTGCTGATCAGTCAGAGGCTGCGTGCAGGTTGAGCGTGTACATGAGGAGGGAGCAGTGAACACACAATGGAAGGCTCCATTGTTATGATATGTGTATCATGTCTGAAGGTTACTCTGATCCTGAGTAGAAACAGCATGTAACTGCCTGCAAAGTACAGATCTTGGCTTCTCGAACAACACAAACAGCCAGACGTCCTGTCCACAGTGACATCACATGATTATGTGATTTGCTGGCAAGTAAATCTGTGAAAAGTTATACACTAGCAAAAGACACACCACCGGCGACCAGGCTGTGTCTGTTTTCAGGGATTTCACTGCAGTTGCTTTTGGCCCTCAGCTCTCACTGTGAGGGCAGAATCACACCTTGGGTTCTCAGCTTTATAAGTCCGGACTTCCTTGACACAAATCACATACCAACTCTTTCTAACAGTAGTGCAGTGAAGCATCAGTGACTAATTCATTGTAGAACATCATACTTTAATAAAATCTATAACTGTTTTTAGAAGCTCCTGTTATTAAAATCCAATATAATAAAGCAGTTTTTATTACCTGAGATGTTGGTCAAGTTGGCCCTGAACAAATAATTTCAAGTTTTGGGCTGCTATGACAAGCAGTTTTAGAGATTTACATGGATCCAAGAGGCAAAATCAGCCAAAAACTTAAGACCGCCTGAATTTTTGAATACATTTTGTCACAGTAATAAGCTATATTATACAATGTCATATATTTTTTTTATTCTCACCTTCTAGACACCAATCTACAACTTTTTTCTTCAGAAATCAAGTGTAAATCTTGAATGTGAAGTCACCACATTAAAAAAATAAGTAAAAAAAATCGTTTGGTAATTTTTGATAACAGCTTCATCACTTTCATCAAGATATTAAACTTCTGATAGTATGGACACATCAAGTAATTACATATTTAAGAAGCCGATGGCGCTCCATAAAGATATCATCATATGCAGAATGACTATCTCATGTAATTACTGTGTTATTACCAAAAAAAAACGGTAATGACAAAAACACACAAAAACACACAGCTTGTGTATCTAGGGCTCTAAGGGTTAAACACTTTACAGCTCTGAGTGTAAAATATCTTCAAAGCTTGTTCTTCCTCCAACTTAATGAGTGGCTGAGAAGACTTTGATCTTGAATTGGTCAGTGGTGGGTCGTGTCTTTTAAGGATATTCAGTATAAAAGTTAGTGCTGTTTCGGTATAAAAACATGGTTTTAAAATGTAAAAATGTGTTTTGCAAGCTGAAGAAGGACAACAATGAAAAGTAGCATGACAGAGAGCTGAGACAAAACAACAAAAACATGACAAAATATGACAAAGAGGTGTGATACAGTCATCAAGGCCAGAGGAGCACCTACACAGCACTGATACACACTCCTAGTCTTGTTTGTTTGTTCACTGAATCCTCTAAAATGCATTTATGCAGTTATTTTTAGAATAGAATAGAATAGAATAGAATAGAATAGAATAGAATAGAATAGAATAGAACTTTATTGATCCCTTGGGAGGGTTCCTTCAGGGAAATTGAGACAGCCAGTATCGATTTGAACATTGATAATGATTGGTTAAAAGAAGCAAAAGTGTTTGTTAATTGTTATTGTGATATTACTTTATATCACATCGGTGCATATAGTACACTATATGGACAAAAGTATTGGGACACCTGTATATTCCTTGTTTCTTCTGAAATCAATGGTATTAAAAGGGTTTTAAGAGGGTTCTGTTGGAGTTACTGTCTCTACTGTCTGGGATTTTAGAACATTGCAGTGGGGATTTGATTGCAATGAGGGACATCAGCTTTAGTGGGGTCAGGACATTAATGATCACCACCCCACCTCATCCCCAACTCCCCAACTCACACTAAAAGTGCTGGATGGAGCGCCATCATTCACAGTTGCACTGCTCCACAGCTCAATGCTGGAGGGCTTTAATTCCCTCTACCCTACGCCTGGCATGGTGCCAATAGATTCATGTTTATCTGCTCCAGAGAGTCCAAAACCAGCTATGTCATCAGTGGGTACTGTTTAACGTAGGTGAATGCATTCATTAAAAGGGGTGTCCACAAACATTCATATATAATGCATGTAATGATATATAATATATAATGAATATTATTGTCGTGCAAAATCTTAATATCTCAAAAATGTCAACATTACAGGAGAATCTTTCAATGGCAGTCAATGTAAAATGATTATATTCCAAGTCATAGTGGAACATTTCTAATCGTCTATTCATCATGAAATTCTGACACTTTACAAAGAATATCAATGAAAAAAAACACATGGTAGTAATGATTCTTATGTATAATCAATCACAATATTAGTATGTTGTCTATTAGTTGTTTTCAGCTGAAGTAAGCCGACCTATGGTCTGGTATAATGCTGCGCACCCACAAACTGTTGAGGAGCATTCCTCCTGACTGGAGTTGGAGGAGGAGTGTAAAAATTCAAAGAGATTGCAGAATAAAAACATGCAAATCTGGTTCCGATGGTGCCTCCCACCCACTGAGACCTGCTGTCCAAACAACTGGCCTGTTTTAGCAGACTGCACCCGAGGCAAGAAACATGCTTTTAATCATGTTTGTTTTTCAAACGTCACCTTTCGAGACTTTCCCGCTCCGATCAATTTGCTCATCAGTTTCTTTTATTTTGAATGAGTCACGATGATTAGGTGAAGCAACAGCGGTGGTAAATGGGGCCGTGTATTTCCTCGGAAAACCTCGGCTTTGAACTAGACGGAAAAGTCTATTACACTCAGCAAAAACAGGCTCTTCCACAAGTGCGATGCGAGGAGAAAAGTGAATATCAATGCTGGCAGGCCTGAGACGGTGGAGGTGAGAAAGTGCGAGCGGGGTTAGTTGCATTACAGAAATAGCTGATGTTTCTGGGGCATGCAGCTAAAGGTAATGCTGTTCCGACTTGTTCCGACAGGCTGTTATGTAATAGCCTTTTGCTGTTCTTTCAAGCCTGTACTTTTCCACTGCTCTTCCACACAGGCCTGTACCCTGCTGAGTGATTTAGGTGAACTTGTTGCCTCCGGGGACTGCAGAGCTTATATTGGGGGCAAGATGAAGGGAATAAGGCTGACATATGGATATTAAAGGTATAAGTTACAGCCTGCTCCAACATGTCCCACATTAGTAGTTGAGTAACTCTGGATTCTCATGTCAGTATGAAGATAACATTATGATAGATTAGGAGTTCATTTCCTTTTTACACAACTGGTCAAGTTGGTTTCTAGTCCCTCTAGAGATGTACTGCCAATAGAAAAGTACTGTCTGGTGATAAACATGAACCTATTGATATCGTGTTTTAATGCCAGGGGTGCGCTAGAGGGGTATAAAGCCGGCAGCATTGAGGTGTGGACCTATGATGTGGTGCTGCATCCAATAGGTTTGGGATGGGTTGTGGAGATGGGGATGAGGTTGGGTGGTGAAGCTGAATAACACTCTTCCCAGTTACTATGCCCATGTGGGGCCTGTATGGGTATGCCATTAAGGTGGCAGTAATGATCAGACCCATTTTTTGGGACCCCAGTTGAATCCCAGTAAGAGGAAATGTACAACATTGGAATGGGGAGTGGCTTATAAAGAACAGAATTGAATTTTTAATTCATATAATGAAGTTTTCAGAGAATTAAAACAGCCCCCCTCCACCCCCAATGTACTCACACACTCACCATTTAAAACCTTCTTTTCTTTGTGTGTGTGTGTGTGTGTGTGTGTGTGTTTGAGCATTTAAGGACCAACAGGAATGCTCCCAAATAATTCGTTTTGATTCAAAATAGCTTTGATTTCAGAGAAGAAAGGTCTTTTTGTTTTTCGTTATCATGGCAACAAAATATCACCACTTTCTGATAAATCACATGAAGAGGTTCATACATTAAGGGCCATCCATCATTCTCTGAAAGACTGCCAGCTTTTTCTTGAGCTGAAAGGTCAAGGGGGTCAACAGAATGAATAATGCAGCCGGGCCTTCATCTCTCATGGGACACATTTCAGCCACCCCTGGAGAAAAAAAAAATACGAGAGAAAGAGCAACAAGAGATCGGCATCGCGGATAGTCTTTTGTTCTGTATCGTCTCGTGTTGTCTCTGGTGGCTGGAATTGACCATGTTGGAAGTGGCTTGAAGCTTGCAGAATGTGGACACTCATCTGTCTGGCACTGAGTGATGGGTGGCTTTCTCATCATGGCTTTTAATCCTAGCTCACTGTGCCGGTCATAGCTGTTTTTCATGGTGAAGAAGCTCTGTGTCACCTCTTTCCTGGTTCCTCTCCAGGCTTCTCCATCTGTCAATATTTCTAATCAGGCTTCACTGATGAATGAGTCGTCTGCTGTTGACCTTGTAGTGGGGATAATGGCGTTCTGTGACTTTGTCCAGACCTTTGAGTGTGTTTTTGAAATCAGACAAATGCTGATTTCTTCTGATGAAGCTGTATGATGTACCATCTCATTGGTGATACCTTCAGACACTTTAATTCATTCAAATCCTCCCTAATAATAGATTTTAAGCTGCATGTCCATGTAGATCAGCTTGTAGAATTGGAGCTTTCTGTGTGTAACCTTGTTTTTTCACTAAATGTTTCATTAAATGTTGTGCTGTGAGTTCCTGAGTGAGCAGGATCACAAATAAAGTGCAATTAAGTTCATTGAAGGTCTTCCAGAAATTAAATGTTTCTTCTTCTTCTTCTTCTTCTTCTTCTTCTTCTTCTTCTTCTTCTTCTTCTTCTTCTTCTTCTTCTTCTTCTTCTTCTTCTTTCAGCTGCCCCTACCTCCTCCACTGTTACACCAACCATCTCCATGTCCAACTTCACTACATCCATAAACCTCCTCTTCTCCTTCTGCCCGGCAGCTCCATCTACAACATCCTTTGTTCGATATATCCCCTATTCCTCCTCAACACATGTCCAAACCATCTCAACCAGAAATCAAATGTTTATTTTTTTATTTATATATAAAACGAAGGGAAAGAGTATAAACAACTAAAGTGCTGAAATAAGTGCAGGCTAACGTACCCCAATAATGATGCATCTGTTTTATTACTGCAAGAGACTTGCACCTAAGTTATTCACTCACCCTTACACCCGTGTAATGTGACGTGACACTAAACTTGATTTGATCAAATTGATGTTTGAAGCTCGCTGTGACATTATGGTGTCTGAACATATTTATTTTCTGATCTGAATAAAAGCTCTGAATTCCGAGAAACTCAACCAGCCAAAAGCTCTCGTTATGTCATTTTTTTTGCCTCAGTCAGGAGAATAGTTCAAATGCATGCTAATTTGTCCTGCTCACAAAGTGCTGCTAAAATAGCCACATTCTACAGCCTTTTCATTCAAATTTTCAGTGTTGTTAAAACCATATGGCTGATCCATGAAATGTTCACAAGTTCCCTCTGCATGGCACTGCTCAGATCAAGGCAATAAACCATCTGTTGGCAAAGCAAACCCAGTTTAATGACAGAGACAATTAGGCTGTTAGGATCAGCTATGTGAGAAGATGAGACGTGCTAGGCTTGAATGAAGAGCATCCGACCCAACAGTATGCAGTTTAGAGTTTAGAGTATTCCTGATTTTCCTTGTTCCACGTTTCCTTGTGGAAAGCACATGGTTAACCTTTAGCCAGAGCAGTTGTGGAGTTGCTAAGTTTCAGTTTGTGTGAGACGTGAGATGAGTTTCGTTCTGTGTGTCCATTTACAGTAAACCTTGCATATTTAAAACCTACTCAAAGGGACAAAGGGATTAGAAGACAGTAGCAGTAGTAGAATAAAACAACATAATTTAATAAAATAAAAGAGAATATAATAGAATAGAAAGTCAACAAGAAGAGAAGAGAAGAGAAGAGAAGAGAGAAGAGAAGAGAAGAGAAGAGAGAAGAGAAGAGAAGAGAACAGAACAGAACAGAAGAGAAGAGAAGAGAAGAGAAGGGAAAAGAAGAGAAGAGAAGAGAAGAGAAGAGAAGGAAGGGAAGAGAAGAGAAGAGAAGAGAAGAGAAGAGAAGAGAAGAGAAGAGAAGAGAAGAGAAGAGAAGAGAAGAGAAGACTTAAAGACATAAACAGAAAGATAAACTGAAGTTAATATTCATAAACAAGCATAAAATTTCAGTGTGACCTGAGGTGGAGACTGACTGACTGAATGACAGTCATTTTAGAAGTGCACGTAAAACCTCCACCACACTCAGTCTGTTTTAAAATGGGGGAGCGGCACACACTCGCTCTGCCTCTTCTGTAGGTTCCTTGCTCTTTGAGGACGTAGAGTACCTCCAGCCTCATTTCTGAGACTCGTGGCGTGAGTCTAGGTCTCCCTGCTGTGAGGGTCATCGCTCTGATCTAAACCTTCGTGTAAGAGCACATGCACAGTCAGCGGGACGGCAGGCGTCCTGCATAATCAGCATTTCAAAGTGCCACTGTCAATTATCAGACCACTCTCTACACGTGGCTTTCATTTCACCGGGCCATGTTGGGTCAACACGTCTGTTGATGACATCACCTCACACTGGGGGGTTCCTCTGAGTGGTGGGAGGGGATTTGGGGTGAGGAGAAGAGGTGTGATTACATGAAAGCTCTACATTATTACAAAAGGCCACATGAGGCCATTTATTTCAGTGATTTTTTTGTTATAGCAAACAGAGAGTAAAGTGGGATATTCTTGAGAAAAAGGACATTTTTAGAGTAAAACTGTGAAAATAAGACATTTCTAAGACTAAGAGTAAAGCTGAGAACATCAGACAGAGTGTAAACAATAAGATTTAAAAAATAAGACATTTTACAAACACTGCTGAAGAGTACAACCGTGTGTGTGTGTGTGTGTGTGTGTGTGTGTGTGTGTGTGTGTGTGTGTGTTAAAGAAGTTCTGTATACTGCCATACAGAACAAGGTATGAACTGGTATTTAAGCACCACTGTGAGATCTGAGTGCTTTAACGTAGCATCCGAGTTGTCTTCTGGAATCGCCAATACACCCGATATTGTTGTGTATTGTGTTTCCCAGAGTCATAAAATTTCACGTGCATTCGATTTGTACTTGGAGGCGTCATATAGCTCAAAAATGGTGAAGCACCAAACACTAGTTACTCTAGTAAACCTGGGTTTTACGTGTCAGCTGAGAGTCCTGGTGTTTGGTAGTCTTGGACATGTGCACAGTCTTGGTCTTGGGGGACTTGACAGGTGGTGAAATATTGCTCAGCACTCACTTGGAGTATGCGTATTTAGAACCGGTGCTGTTTTCTTCCTTCTTAACTTCGGGGAGAAAACAAATAATGTCGAAAGGTTCTATTGAGTAATGAACTGAATATCAAGCTGGACATTTTTCTGAAAATATTTTGTTTCCTTACCCATATGATCTTGGCTCTGGCTCTGGGTTTTTCTGTTTCCTCCACAGTGGGCCAAGCATGGCTCGGTTTTGCAGTAAAACCCACACTTAAGTACCTCGAACCTCCTCAGTGAAACCTCTCAGCTCATTTGAAGATAAGGATGTGCCACTGGGTAATTTCCAGCTTATTACCAGTGAGCAGCCAAGGCCTTTCAGGCCACCCGTGGAGCTATTTCAGGAGAAATTGCATCGCCTCCATTATTTAGTTGGTCAGTCACACCATTCTGGACATCCACTGTTAGACACGTCCGTTGTGTGAATGTCACATGAAGAATGGTGTCTCGTTTGTTACTTACCCTGATGCTGGTTACTGTACCCACCAAACACTGTAAGATAATTCACTCCTTTGACTAATTTATTTGAAATACGCGTTCAATATGAACGCGTTTGTCACCAAGTCATTTACTGTTCCACCAGGCTGAAGTGATGTGTGAGCCAGAGTCCCTTTATGCAGCGATATTAAAGCAGTAGATCACTGTATCATGCAGTGAAAGGACATGAGAACAATCTGCTCAAATGCATTAAAATGTAGGTAACGCTCTCTGGATGCACAGTACCTTTGAAGATCCAACTTTCACTTTGATCCCTGGCACTTATTATTTAAAGATCAACATATAGAATCAGGCCTTTTGGATGAATGAATACTATACTACACTCCAAGCCTTCCTTGGAGACCAGAGATTACTCCAACTTGTTTTTAATATCTCTTATTTCGGAAGAAAAATGAATGAACAGGTGTCCCAATATTTTTGCCCATATCGTCAGTCTGACAGGTTTTTAAAAAACAGTAATGCGGGGCAGATAAGGCAGATAAAACAAGATGTACAAACAGAAAGTTAGATTTTATCACACTTATTGCTGCCGAAATCCATCCAATCAGCTGTGAGTTCTCATTCACCTTATTACCTTTGATTGTGACATAAACACGTACTCCAAGTGAACCAGGACTAAACAATGCAACCGTAGTGCTTAAAAAAAACCCTCCCTCGGTGGTTCTGGGCTTTGATGTATGATTCCAGGAACTTTTATTATTTTTTTTATAGGACCTTTACATTCTATAGATGTTCTTCAAATGTTCTTCACACGTTTGCATCGCATTTCTGAACGTGGTTCTATAAAGAACAGTTCTTCGAAAGGTTCTTTAGGAAGCTTCAGAGCTTTTTAATTTGACATTGCTTCAAAAGGCCCTTTTTAGCAGCTCTGTTTTTCTAAAGAGTGCACCTTGGATTTGACTCCGCGTGGCATGCATTTCACAGTAGACGTGCACAGAGCACCCTTAGTTCATAGCCGGAAACCTACAGTATGAAAACTGCATGACCTTTCAAACTCCTTGCCTTTGTTGTTGCTTATTCTGTCTCTAGAATTCCTGTTCATGCTTTCAGGCGCTCAAAAATAAAAAATAAAAAAATAAAACTTTGCAAAAGGATCAAATGTGTTTTGCTCTCCTCTGCTCTGCTCTGGCTTTTCTTCGATGTGTGACAGGGCACGTAATGAAGACGTTCGGATCTCGCCGCAAAAATCTGCACTCCAGGCATTGTTAAATAGATGGCTTGTAAATAATTAATCTCCTCGACTGCATGGGCTACATATAGTGTATGCCTCTGTCAACGGCAGGGAGAAAGAGATGAAAGAGACTTTCGCTCTACCTGAGCAGATTCGTCCCCCAAACGCTTCGACTCAATGAGCTTATTTGATCTGAAAACATGGAAAGGATTTTGACTTTTGACGATGATCAAAGTGCGCCCTGTTGACTTGTTTGTGTTGTAGTTCATCATTCAGCATCCGCACAAAACAGAATTCACCCCCCTCGTTTAATTATTATTATTATTATTCACTGTATTTGCAAACACTGCTAGCAGAAAGTTGTGCTGTGTATCTCAGCCTCACCAAAACAATTAGAATTTGTGATGATAAATGCAAATTTCTCGTACTTCTGTCATAGATATGCAAATCCTCCACAATGCATTCTAGGCACAGATTGACTATTATTAGAAGAAAGTTTTTAGTTTTGCACTTTTGTGAAAATGCCATGGAACGTTCAGAACGTTCAGAATCGCACCCCTTAAAGAGCATCACCAGTGAAATGACTGGAAATGTAGCAAAAACACAGACTGAAAAATGATTGTTTACTTTTGATAATGACTGACTTTATACAAAAATAATGTCTACTTGCCAGAGAATCACAGAAAAGTAAGGTTTAAGTCTATATATATATATATATATATATGTGTGTGTGTGTGTGTGTGTGTGTGTATGTGTGTGTGTGTGTGTGTGTGTGTGTGTGTGTGTGTGTGTGTGTGTGTGTGTGTGTTAATGTATCTTCAAAATAGAGTACTGTTAAACTGCTCATTTGTGATCTCAATTTCATTCAAAAAAGTTAACGGTCATATTTTAGATTCGTAAAATGACATATTTTCTGTTTTACTGTTGACCAGTTTGTCTTATAGCTCATGAAAACCAGAAATACTGACTCTCAAAATATTAAACAAATAATATATATATAAATAATATAATATAATATAAAAATATGAATGAATGAATGAATGAATGAATGAATGAATGAATGAATAAAAATATATATAAATTATAAAAAATGAGCTGTACTATGAGTTGTACCTCGTAGTAACTGTTTAACTCCTTGAGCTTAAGGGACTGTAACATACATAATTATTGGAAAAGGAACCCCTCTGAAGAACTGGTATGAGGAAGTTCTCTTACAGAAATGGTATTTACTATAACATGCCTGTTCATACAAAGACTTAATGACTGACTGAAGGTTATGCAATCATTTGTAGTATTAACCCTTGACTAACAAGTTCCCTGCATACTTCTACAATCCGTTAGATGATATTCCGATAAGCTCTTTTAAATTCCTCATGTTCTGCCAGGATAGAAATGCCTCCATTTCAAATGAGAACATTTATTCTCTATAAGTCTTTTGCAGCCAGAGATGCGCGGGCCAACTTTGGCATGCCGCACTATCAACAGATGATGTATGGCTAAAGTCGGTATTTACCATCTAAATTGCTTCCTCAGAATGCTCAGATGATGACAGTGATTAATCCGATAAAGAGCTAAATCTTCCTCCTTCAATATGGTGCCACATTTCCAGGCACACGTCTCCGACTTAAAGGCAACATTTATATTCGGCCCGAGCACTTCCTCCGCCTATTTTAGCCTTATTACCTCGGGGAACGGAGCTGCCTTGCCTGGGAGGCGGCAGCAGAACCGGCAGGAGCAGTGTGTGCGAGTGTGTATGTGTGTGTGGGCCTAAATTTTAGGATCATCCATTTCTCCCCTTATCTTTTTATCATTAGGCAATTTAATAAATGTGATGTGTGCACTGTAATGTTAGATCATACATCAGAAGCTGCTGACCCTGGGGTCAGAACCCTGGGCACCATCAAAGTGCCACCCCCCACCACCCTACTCCAGACAGCAGCCCACACTGTACCTGTCTTTTATGTTCTATTCCTTTTTTTCTCCTTCTTTCTTCATCACCGGACACATTTTCAAAGTGACTCTTTAAACGCTTCTGGGCTTTGAAATGTTTCACAAAAGGATGTTCCAGTCACAGGGGTCATCAAGCGGACAACTCAGCACGACTCTCAGAATGGCACAGTGGGATTTGTTCCTATTAGTGGGCTCAGAATGTGTTAGAACATGTAAGAATGGAAGAACACGCAAGAATACACAGCTCTGAGGATACGTTCGTGTGTGTGTGTGTGTGTGTGTGTGTGTGTGTGTGTGTGTGTGTGTGTGTGTGTGTGTGTGTGTGTGTCTGTGTGTGTGTGTGTGTGTTTGGGGGGGTTGCAGAAGATAAAGAAGAAACATGCAAACACACACATTTGCAGAATTTTGCAAACAACTGCCCCATGCAGTTTTAGCCCAGCAACTATGGTTGGACAAGCTCAAAGGTGGCCTACAATGGAAATTTTGAAATCTTGTTCTAGTAAGTAAGAGTGCTGCAAAGGTCCAAACCATCAACTTCCAACACTGCTGTGTCCTCTTTTAACAGCATAATCCACGTATGGTCCATGTAACCATGTAAAATACAATAACTCATTAATGTAATAATTAGTAGTTAATAGTTAATTAGTTAAGCTAAGGGTATCTAGTGAACAGAAAAGCACGTCTGTAGGTCGGTCTGGATAAGGGCGTCTGCTAAATCACATAAATGTGAATGTAAATTTAATTCCAGTTGAGCTGGACGTTTGTACATTATGGGGTGTAAATTAAACTAGAAAGTGTGGTTCCTGTGTGTGACTGCAGTACAGCAGTGTCGCTGTGTTACTGGTGCTGGTATCTAAGGTGTTGCTATGGTACATGTGTTGGTTTATAAGCTCATGCTTGGCTTTTGCTAATCAGGTGATGAAGGTGTTGCTATTGTATAGGTGTTGGTTGCTAAGGTGTTGCTCTGGTATAGAAGTCAGTTGTTACAGTGTTGCTACGTGGTTGCTAGGGTATAGGTGATGATTGCCAAGGTGTTGCTATGGTATGGAAGTCAGTTGTTAAGGTGTTGCTAGGTGGTTGCTAAGGTGTTCTTATGGTACAGGTGTTGGTTTGTAAGGTCATGCTTAACTGTTAAGTTGATAAGTTGATAAGGTGTTGCTATTGTATAAGTGTTGGCTGCTAAAGTGTTGTTACGATATAATTGTTGGTTGCTAAGGTCATGCTTGGCTTTTGCTAAGGTGTTGCTAAGTGGTTACTGTGCTAATGGTTTGTTTGCTATGGTGTTGCTAAGTGGTTGCTAGAGTGTTGTCATGGATTTCCTATTTGGCTTCTATGTGGTTGGTAAGTTGCTGGTAGGAAGTTGCTTTTTTCATTATTGTTGCACATTGCAACCACCAGGCATACCAAAGCAACCACAAAGCAACACTCTAGCAATCACTACGCAACACCATAGCTACCACCTGGAATAGCATAGTGGTTAATAACACTAAACCATTTATCAAGCAATCACCTGATAACCACTTAAGAGCACTATAGAAACCACCTAGTTAACAGCATCATAGTAACCACAAAGCAGCATCATGGCAACCACCTGGCATACTATAGCAGCCATCTGTCTGGAAGTGGGAATCTCTAAGCTAAACAACCATTCCGGGTTTCCCTATGGAAACGCACTTTTATGGTTGAACCTAAAGACCTTGCGCTGTGTTTTATGTGTCCTTCAGTGAATTCCTTCTAAACGATCTAATCTGAGCTCAGACTTGTGGGTAAATTAGTCTAATAAATCCAGTGAAACCTTGAGCATTGGATGTTCATTAAAATTAAGTAATTATATGTTTTCCTGTGGCTCTAATAGCATATAATTTCCAGTGATTTCCAATCCAAGATAAAAATAACGAAGCCCTTCCAAAGAGTCAAAACAGTTCAAACAGTAAACTCCCATCAGACAGCGTATTGCATAATAACTCCCCATGCGCTCGCAGTGACTGTGCATTGTCAGTGGGAAAGCCCATTAGCTTTTGATCAGCTCCTGCTGAAGGACACAAACCGAGGGCTGGTTTATAGATATTATGCTCATTATTTCTCTGTCTGCTGGACAGATGTGTGGAAATGCAACTTACCATTTAGCAAACTTACAGTATAAACAGCCGGCTGCTTTTAATAACAGCTGCAAGCTGTAAGAGACAGTAGAAGCCTTTTCTTCCCCAGATTGATATTTTAACACTCTCCTGTTGTTGTGCAGCATTTGGAAACAGCAGCTGCTTTCTAATGTCTTTATGGAAGTGTAGTGGGTCGCAATATTGTTCTCTGTGTGGCAGAATTGGTGTTAATTGCACACCCTTGGCAAGTCCCAGACTATACCAGGGGTGATCCTTGGGTAAGACCATTAACTCTACTTCCACCTGCCTCTGTAATGTGAGTCGACAATAAACTGCACTTTGTTGAATAAAATCATCTGTCAGATGCCGTAAAACACACTGACGTGAAAAGGTTAGGACACATTTAGACATATGAACATTTGATCTTCATTTGAGTTATATTGAGGGATGGTGGTGATAAAACTAAACACATAAAACTGGAGAAATGTCGAGAGTTGTAAATGTCATGGTTTGGAGCTGCTTTGCTGCAGCAGGGCCTGGAGATCTCTCCATCATAGAAACCACTATGAAATCTTTATTGTGTCAGAGGGGTTTGAGGAAAATGACACTTAAACTTCATATAGCTGGAAGAATCCTGCGTGGAGGAGTGGGAAAATCTTTCTTCCAGTCGATGTCAGAAACTGGTAGATGTTTAATGGAAGCATTTAATTAACATTATTTCAGCCACAGGGAGAAATGCCAGCATTTAGAGTATAGGATAGGATAGAATAGGATAGAACTTTATTGATCTC
>CM067507.1:32922304-33064804 GCA_034509495.1 Acestrorhynchus altus
GAGGTGATGTCTTCAGAGTACGTTTGAACACTGGCCAGCTCATGGCAAGGAGAACTTCCTGAGTGAGACATGATAGAGGGTCTCAGATGGATGGGTCATTCCATTTCTGAAGTTGTATAGTCATTTAACATTCCTCAAACCACAGTGTCACATGTGTACTGGGAATAAGTCACAAAAGGCATTACCACCCACAGTGGACAGCGCAGTGAGTGACCCTGATTGTGACTGTCCATGCAAACAGACAAATGACCATCAGAAATCACATTCATGTTCATGCAGGAGGCGCACATGCATATCCTGTAGGTCAGTGCAGCATTCCTTTCTTCAGCTTCTATGGGATAATAGTTCCATGACTTTTACAAATCGTCACTGTCACGAAAAAATCTCCATTTTTACAATTTGTCTCCCACTTTTAACCAGTGTCCAAACTTTTGAAAGATCTGACTGAAGAAGAAAAGATTACTTACATTTGTGGAAGGGGGAGTCAGGGATAGAGCTGTCAGGAGATGAGATAGTAGGGGGTCAGACTGTAAAGCAGGAAGGTGAAAGGTCAGAGGAGGAGCTTTCTAGGAGTCAGGGCAGGAAGAAAGTGACAGCAACCACCGTCTTGTATGGCTTAATGAGTAAAGTTTAAGGCAGGGCTGTGAGACTTATTGGTCTCACAGTTTCTTAAAAGGTAAGTGAGAGACTTTTTGGTTGAATTTACATGCAAACACATGCAGTTCCTTGTCAAATAGACGTTTAGACATCTGTTGACCCTGTTCATTATATAAACAAACAAACAATAAAACATTTGTTAAAAAGTATTACATCTAATAAGCTGCACCCATTGCTGACACAGATTTGCAAATGCACACAAATTCTCTAGTGCTTGTACAGAAGCATTGCCAAAATAATAGGAGACATTAGAAACTGACTTATTGAAACCATGTCCAGGGACTCAGCCCTTGGGGGGTTAAATCATCGTAGTTTGCTCAAACCGGGAGCGGAGTGGGAATGTTATAAGGCTTGAGTCTCAAATGTTTTGGGGCATTATAGCCCAGGCAGTTCAGGCCAGATGATGCCCAACCTAATGCCAGGTGTGGGCTAGAGGTTGTGAGCAGTTGAGCTGTGGAGCAGAAGAACTGTGTTCTCTGGAATGATGGAGCTCCATCCAGTACTTTTGGGATACATTTGGGAGGTGGGGATTAGGTAGGGTGATGATCCAACACTCTGAGGTTGCTAACACTTTTTCTCCTGAATGCAATCAAATCCTCACAGTAATGCAACAGAATCCGAATAAGCTCTTTGTAATACCCTTGATTTCCGAAGAAGCAATGAATGAACAGGTGCCCCAAAACCTTTGCCCACATAGTGTATGCAATACGTACAGTACACACAGCACACAAGTATGACCTCAGGTCCTGACAAGGTATAAAAACATATATTGAAAGCAAACGTGTGGGTGTGTGTTTGCTGTCTGCTAATGGAGGAGAAAAGCACGGGTATGATTGCTTTGGACAGTCTGGGATAGTTACCAGCTACATTAAGCATGACTAGAGCTAATGTGCTTTAAAGTGGTTTAGTCCCACTCTGTTCAGCTGATTGCATTGTGATTTTCACTTAACAGAGAAGAGCACTGAAAACTCCCTCTCTCTAAAGAAAACAAGAGCTCGCTTTATCTGGGCTGAAGAGGAAGAGTAATGGCTCCCCTGCACCTCACACTTTCTACTATATATATATATACAGAACAAGCAGCGAAAGTCTCCTCCTGAGACGAGGAACTCCAAAAGCTCCGTTTTCCAGAAGCTGTGCATAATTGATGACGGTGTGCTTAAGCAGGAAAGGTAAGAGGTAAAGCTGGAGGTAACACCAGTGCGCCGCCAGACGGGTGGATAGAGACACACCAGTGGCTCTGCGTAGAACAGAGATAGAGAAGCGAGAGATGAAGACGTAGGGAGGGAGAGTGCACTTATCACCACTGTCCTATATTACACTCCACGCTGAGTGAGTTAAAGCAGAAGCTACATGGGAATGTTATCTCACACTCCTTACAGCTGAAACAGCTAAAAATCCCTCTTTCCCAGCCGAATTAAATCCCACTTTAAAGGCCAAAGGAGCTTCCAGTGCATGTTTACTGATCTGTCCACGTGTACATGCTCAACCTGCACACAGACTCTGACTGATGAGCCAAAGGGGGCGGGGCTTATGATATCACTGATGCAGATGTTGGGTTATAGAGGAATACAAGAAGGGAGGGGGTGTTTGCACTCTTTATTTTTTCTTCACACAGTGTTCAAATTTCAGAGTTAAGGTCCTGAGAATAATGCTGATACATACATAAATGGTGAAAAGAATGAAGGACATTTGCATTCTTTAATTATTATTTATTTGGACCACTGTTAAGTATTCCGAACAATGTTTTATTATAAATACTCTTGTTAATGTGATTCCAAATAATTCATCAAAACTATTGCATTTTAAAAACAGATGGATAATCTGGATCTGGATCATCATTTCCAGCACAGTTTCTAGGATAGAAAGTGTTTTTTAGTCTTATAAGCAAAAAACTATACGCACAATTATATTGCAAATATTGAGTTGCCCAGAATCTCCTGAAAACAACTATATCTTTCAATTTTGATTCCTATAAAATCTTTTTTTTTTTTTTTTTTTTTGTAAATAAAAGTAACACATCCAACAAAATTGGCCCAGGTTTCTAAAGTCTAAGTATGTTCTTTATCAATCTGATGAAACTGATGTTTTTCTAGGTTGGTTGCAAGTATAGATAGTTACCAGGTGGTTTCTATGTTTTTTTGGTAGGTTGCTAGGTGGTTGCTAAGCAGATGCTATCATAAGTATTGGCTAAAGGGTTGTCAAATAGTTGGCAGGTGGCTGGCATGGCTTTTACTAAATGGTTGCTACAGGATCCCAGGTTGTTGCTATGCAGTTGCTATGGAGATGCTTAGTGGTTACTAGGCAATAACTATGACATTTCATGTGGTTGCTATGGTCTCTCAGGTGCTTGGCTGGGTGTTATTAATGAAATTGTATCATTGTGACTTTTGCATGCCAACAAATTCAGTATCTGTTACATATGAATATCAGATCAAACATGCTTTTACACACTCAAACTGTTCCGTAAATAAAAAAAATGCTTTTACTCAATAACCAGTGAGAACCACCTTAATAACTGAATAATCAGTACCATATAAGGAGTACAGTATAGTACATACGTTCTGAAATGACTGAGCAGCTCATACAATTCATGTTTTTGTAAGGAACAGGCTCCCTTTTGAGGTTAGCTGCTCTAATGTACATAATTTTGAAAGCTTTTTATTTCCTCTGTCTATATTTCCATTGATTAAAGGTCACTTAATGATGGTGAATTGTCTGGGATAACATTTGAAGAGATGCTCTTTGATAGCTGACCCTGAGACATGCTTTCTGCTTTCATCTGTCTTTCATTTCCCTCTCTCTCTCTCTCTCTCTCTCTCTCTCTCTCTCTCTCTCTCTCTCTCTCTCTCATTCTCCATTTCTCTCATTCTCTCCCTGTCTTTGTCTGGCCCATTACCGTGATCTGGCTCAGAAGCGTAATGACATCCTTCGCAACAATGCAACCAGGCCCTTTTTTAAGTGGATCAGCCTCTCTGTGGCCCATATGCACTGTCTCTCTGTCTGTCAGAGAAGGAGAAGAGAGGAGGAATTGGCCATTCGTGACGTTTTTAATGACTGCGCTGCCAGCGTCTTGCTTTAAAGAGGAGCCGAGAGCCGTCCTGACTGCACTCTATCGCCTGAACGTGTCTGAGATGAATTGTGAGATTTGCATGAATATTTATGGTTTACGGGCCCCTGTGCTGCGCAAGAGGTAATTGCATTATGAGTCTATGGAAGAATGAGTGTGAATGATAGTGCTCTATATACCGCCTCATACATATTGAGATGGGTGAGAAATGCAGCAATCACAATGGAGACGCTCGCTGAAAGAGCTGCAGGAAAGTCGAGTGGAGGTTTTACAGGAATTGTAATGAATCATAATCAAGAAAATTCTGCGGCAACATACATATTGAACAAGCAACAGAGGTTTTCATTAAGTCCTCACTTTTTAAAAGGGTTCAGAAGGGGTAAAGCACTGAACGTGAAGCTCATGATGAAAGTGGGGAACCGGTGGGAGAAAGATTTGAATCCACATTACCTCAAGAATCAAAATGAATCCCAACCCACTCCCTGCACAACAATCAGGCGTGTATAACTTGCAAGAGGGTGCTCAGCGTTTGAGATTGCATTTGATGCATCTTGCAGTACTTCCTTTTCTTCTAGTAGCTGCCAGAGCACCTCGGTGCTGCTACACCAGACTTCTCTGTACACCGTGTTTCGACTGCAGTTGGTTCATTTCAAGTTCACAACGTAACCCTGAGGAAATCTGATGTGTGACACATTAGCTCCTAAAGTCCAGAAGGTGAGCGATCCAGATCTAGCAGCCCTGAAGACGGCTTCAGCGTACACATCTACAACAGTATAAGACAAGATAGGACTCCACGTTTCACTCTATATAACTACAGCAACATCTTTTCATGCTCAGAAAACGTCCCAGTTACAGAGGAAAGTGCATGAGGTCAGTGATCCATGTGTAGTAACCCCTGATGAACTTCAGGAGAGTAACACCAGGCTTTACTCTACACAACTCTGCTTCTTTTTATGTTGAGGGCGTGCCCCCTAGAACAAGGGGATCTAAAGTGGGCCAAAATAGCAACTAAAGTCTATGAGGTCAGTAATCCAGATTATGTAATTCCTGAAGAACTTCAGGAGAATCACACCAGCATTCACTCTGTTCAACCACAGCTGCCTCTTTTTATGCTTAGAACGTGTTCCAATTAATCCAGCTCAGAAAACAGCTAAAATGTACTTGTTTCAAACCGAACTAAATAGCAGTTTAAATACCGAAGGAGCTGCCAGTGCATGTTTACTGCTCTGTCCATGTGGACATGCTCAACCTGCATGCAGACTCGGACTGATCAGAGAGAGGGGGCGGGGCTGATTACATCACTGATCCAGATATTTAGTTATAGACAGAAATTAGAAGGAAGGGACTGCTCTCTTATTTATTTATTTATTTATTTATGCAAAAACAGTGTCCAAACTTCAAAATAAAAGTCCTAACTTTACATTGTTCTTCTTTCACTCAGTGAGTGAATTTAATTTAATAATTTTCATCTAGCTCAGTGTCAACATTTAAATAACATGCATATCAAACATAGTCATCTTTCCCTCACAGTTTGTAATATTGCAATTGTAACAGTGGACCAGCAGTGGCAAACAGTCAGTGGGTTGCTGACCTTATCAAGCCAGCAGACTGATATATGCTTGCTCTCTGGGAATGGCTATCAGATTAATCCATAATGAAAGTGAAAAGAAGTGCCATTGTAGCTGGGAATAATAAAAAGGAGGATAGTGAAGGACTATATTCCAGTACAGTGTAAAACCGTGGTATTTTCTGGACCATGGTTATCATACCATGAACATTTCATTCCTAGTATCCTACATCAGACCAAGCTTCTATCTGCCTACAATGACATCTTTTTGTGCTCAGAACACATCCTAATCTCTGATGAAATCCAAAAATGTTCACTACATTAGCTTCTAAAGTTCATGAGGTGAGTGATCCAGATCTTGTAACCCCTAAAGAACTTCAGGAAAGTCACACCAGGCTTCAATCTATACAACCACAACTGCCTTTTTATGGCTAGAATGCTAAAGGGATCTAAAGTGTGCCATAACATCTAGCACCTAAACTCCTTAAGCCCAAGAGGTCAGTGATCCAGATCTGGTAGCCCCTGAAGAACTTCAGAAGAGTCACACCAGGCTGCATCTGCTTCTTTTTATGTTTAGGATATGTCCCAATTAGTGAGGAAATCTTAAGGGGGCCACATTGGCTCCTAAACTCCAGGATATGACTGGTCCAGGTCTAGTAACCCCTGGAAAACTTCAATAGAGTCAAACCAGGCTGCAGTATACAAATCCACAACAGTGTCATACAAATATGTCACACCAAACTTCACTCCATTTGACTATAATTACATCTTTTTGTGCACAGAACACATCCCAGTTTCAGAAGATGTCTAATGTTCACCACATTAGGTTCTAAAGTCCATGTGGCTGAATGATCCAGATCTTGTAACCCCAGTAAAATAACTCTAGATGACCTAAAAGAATTTAAACTGTGGAGGAACCTCTCTAGATGCCTTGGGAAACCGTCAGTAAAAAGTGTTTCTTGAAGGTTCCTTGAAGCACATTAGAGGTTCCTTCATTGTTTCAAATTGAAAAACCTCCGAAAGTTCTTCAAGGATTTTGTACTTTTTACAGTGGCTTCACTCTATACAACTACAACTGCTTCTTTTTATGTCATGAATGGGTTCCAATTACCAAGGGGATCTGAAGTGAGCCCTAATAACTACTAAAGTCCATGAGATCAGTGATCCAGATTTAGAAGCACCTAAAGAACTGGAGTAGAGTCACAGCAGGCTTCACTCTACACAACTGAACCGGCTCCTTTTTATGTTTAGAACAGGTTCCAATTACTGAGGGGACCTAGTGTGCCATAATGGCCCTAAAGTCCAGGAGGTGAGTGGTCCAGTTCTGGAAGTGCTTAACTTTAAAAATAGGTCATCCTTTAGATCAGCAGAAAAGAGGTTTTGCCTGTTAGTTATCTCAATGATCAATACAGCTCATCCTAGCAGAGAACAGAGGAACACAAATGTATAATGAGAGGATTCTGCAGCAGCGGCTCCTTCTGACCATAATAAATGCGGTCAATACGGTGCAGGAGGATGCAGTGCGGTGAAGCGTAGAGGCCATGGTAAATAACGAGTAGGGAACTGTCTATTCCTGACCCATATGCTGTTTACCCCATTCTGTCTGCCTAGTTTACACACTATCTATGGTTCCCATCCACATTGATAAAGGGCCTCGCTGCCTAATCCACTTTCGGAAGGCCGGCAAGCATATTACGCCGTTCCGTTCGTCAAACCCAAACTCGATTTTTACAAAGGTTAATGGCCAAGCTTGCAGGAGGAGGGGGGAAAATGCAAAGGCGGATGTTTTAAGAGGAGTCCTTTCTGATGGCAAACAAGGGCTAACATTTGGAGCCTGTGTTTTGGATGCATCCTGAGTGACCTTTGTCAGAATGCTGTCTGATTAAATAGGCAGCTGGGAGATAGGCAGGCATTGTGATTTGGCCCGAGGGAAGCCCAACTTTACTGCAGTCATTACCACGAAACTTTCCCCCAAACTGCCCAAGGCTGGGAATGAATGGACACTAAGCTGTAAACACCACGGCTGGAATGCAGGCACACACAACACAACGTGTATGCATTTGATGACCTTTTCTATTGAAACTCACAGACGACAGGCTTGCACAACCTTTGAGGCTATTATATCAGTGTTTGCCAACTTCCGCAGTAATGCAGAGCATTGCGTTGTCCATGCACCTGATGGAGTTCATGGAGGGCTGGTTTGTTATCCAGTAGGCGAATCCAGGTGTGTTAGAGCCAGGGAAACACTATACTGTGCCATGCAGGGACGGTCTACGATTGGAGCTGAGAACCACTGTGTTTTTAGCTCTACTGTACGAGAGCCAAAAGATTCTTTATCGTAAAGGAAATGAATCCTCAGAAACTGAGAGATTTTTCCTGGTTGTGTAAATCTTTCCATTGTTTTTGATGGGTGTCACAAGATGGTTATGGTCGAACAAGGATGACAGACTTTTCCGGGTAATGTTTACCCCTCCGCCGTTAGGCATAAGGGTTTCTTCAGAAGGTCACCGCTTGTTATGGCAACTTCAGTTACACACACATGAGCATGCAGATACATGTTTCAGGATGAATTAAGTCTTCACAATGCAACCATCTGAATGTGCATATGCAAGGTAATCTGCACGGTCACTAGAAAGTTCATTTTGATTGATGGATTTTTTGGATGATTTAACTAAAAAGGTTTGGGCCCAGTGCTAAAAAAGTTTACTGACATCATATTATGCAACTCAAATTCAATATTAATGCCTTTTATTAAACTACGTTTTAAAGGAATTAAATGCATGCAAATTCAATCCCTAAATTCAATCTCCAGTTAAGACTTTCTGCAGGCATTCTATGTAAATAAATAAATAAATAAATAAATAAATAAATAAATAGAAAATACAACAAGGCTTAATTTAGAACTCAATATCTGCATTTTGCGTACATACCATTTCATAGGCTTCATAACTCAGGATCAGAGTAAAGTACAGACATGACACCCATATCATAACAAACTACAATACTTACTCTCTAACCCCGTCTCGTCATTGTATGATGAATCATCAGCGAGTAATTGAGCACAGAAAACAGCTACAATTCATCAATTTCCAAGTGAATTAAATCTCAGTTTATAAGCAGCTTCCAGTGCATGTTTACTGCTCTGTCCACATGTACATACTCAACCTGTACACAGACTTGGACTGATCAGTGAGAGGGGGTAGGATTATTAGTGTCATTGACTTTGACATTGAGATATAAAGTTCTAAATGGAGACAAAGGAGAGGCTGTTTTCTTTGTTCACACAGTATTCAAATTTCAAAATAAAAGTCCTTAGAAGGGATAATACTAATACATACATAAAAATAATAAAGCACATTAAGTTATTTTATTTTATTTTACTTGGAACTCAAGCTAATAATTACAAGTAAATACAACTAAATACCAGAAATAGTTAAATTATCCTGTCTCATATCTCAAATAAAGAGAAATATGAGTGTCTATGATCTTCTGAAAATATCAATACATGGTATGTGTGACTGTCATAATGTATTTCTGTTCATTGGGGTAACTGATTAGATGGTTGGGTTTTTGTAGTCACCACCAGACTCTTAATGCCCAGGTTGAATGCAAAACAACATACAAATCAAACCAGAGCATGTTTTGAACAGTGCATTTGGCTCACATTGGCCTGCTGGATTGCATAAACGTCTGGCACTGAAGATAATATCACCTTGTCAAGAGCATCCAGTCTGGATTTGTGACCTTTTGAAAATACCATGTAAAACGCATGTTAGGCTGCAGCCGATGAAACACAGCTCTAATGTGGAGCTGAATCAGTGCTTTACCTGGATCCGTTGGCGAAGTGAACCGAAAGCCTTGCTTAACATCACCATAATGAGAAATTAAAAACTGCGGTAGAGGGGGCAGGACCGCTCGGAAATGTTAAACTGTATTTAATACAGGGAGAGTTACCATTTTCAGAATGGGCTGTATTAAAAGAGAGGGGAGTGGGGGATAGGAGAAATAGGAGCTTGCTTATCTCCCACATAATTTATTCAGCCAGAGTGCTCAGAGAACGCAGCGATTTTTTTTTTCCCGTGTTACCATCCGTGTTATACACTGCCTGCTTCATTTGGACTGGATAATGCCACTCTTCCATGGAGCCTCTGAAACATCGGCCACAAAAAGACGAGGGGCTCAGATCTTTCAGGCAGATTTAATTTTCAACCCTGTCTATAGAGCGGGTCCATTATTACCGGGCCTCTGCGCAGTGCCGTGGTCATTTTAAATTCGCCACTATGCCATTCGGCAGTCCATCAGCCCCTACTGAAAAGGCCTCTGATGGACTGTGGGGAGGAGAGAGAACTCTGTCGAAATGAAAAGAGCGATTTCCCTGTGACAGGACAGAGAAAAAATATGCGTGTAAAAGTGACAAAAGACACCTGATATGAGGCTGTGTCAGCTGGGCCATATATGTGTCGCTTTGTTGAATACTATCTATGCTATCCCAGCTGCTTGGTGAATTGTGGTGACCCCGGCCTTCCTCAGAAATGCTCATAAACTACCACAGCGTGGCCCAGGAATAGCTCATAAATGCCTTTTCTTCGACTAAACCTTTCCATTGATCCCAGTCTTCCCCTGGCTCATCTGCTACAGTAACAGATAATCAATGCCTAGATAAATATATGATGGTTTGTGGCAGCCGCAGGTCGGCATGTTGGTGGTGGTGGTGGGGGTGTGCTTTGGAACAAGGGCAGCATCAGTATTTATAGTGATGTTCTTGTTTTTATGTGATCAGGAGCCCATGTGGGTGAATATGCTGTAACATACTACCCCGCAATCGCTCTCCTGGCAGCCTTAAAATTATTGATAATGGAAGGCAGGCGTCCTTTTTTATAACCCTCCGCCATGGCGTTTTCCAACCTTGGCCGCCTGCCAGAAGGCTCCTCAAGATCTCTGCTCGTCCTTGCCGAGGTGCTTTACTACCCACAGAACAAACAAAGGTGACAAATTACGCCGGCTCTTAAACCGCTATTATCCTCTGCTTACGAGGCCAGTAAAGCATCCGTCTCTGATGATCACATCGTGCATCTACGCCCCGAACCAGGAGCAAATCTGACATTAATAAATTGCGCCCCATGTTTAAACGTAACAGTAAATGTTAAGCGAATGGCAAAACCAATCACCGAATGACATTTACTGCTTAAAGGTGCATTAGAATTGCTAGACGCACTCAGGAGATCTAATCAGACTATAAGAAAAATTCCTTGATTTAAATAATGTCTTCATGTTTGAAACTGGGACAAGGATTATTATGTAAGTTCTTACTCGCATTTCCTCTCACAGCACCTGGCAAAGTTTAAAACTTTATAGCTGTTATGTAAGGAGAATTTATGACCTTGGCCCGAACTTCACCTGTGTTTTGGAATGGAGTCCATGTGTTGTAGATAAGGTTAATATATGAATGTAAATGACTGATAAAGAACTTAAGGATTCCACACAGTAATGCACACTTTTTCTACAGTATACATCATGCGATTTGTTTATTGCGGCTGTAAACCATGAAAAATGTACCGTATCTACTTTAAACTCTCACTGAGTTCTCCTGTTTGGCCTCAAGGGACGCAGTATGTGCAGAGACAGTGTTTTGTATTCTGTCTGTTTAGGTTACATGTGTACGTGTGTAAACAATTACTGAGTTAATCATATTGCACTGAAGTGATTTGTGTGTGTGTATGTGTGTGTGTGTGTGTGTGTGTGCGTGTGTGTGTGTGTGTGCGTGTATTCTCTCCTTCACGTCCTTGGCCATGTGTTTCCCTGTGAGGCTTAATATGAACACACTGCATATTCTCTCTTGGCTCCACATATGTGGGCTGTCAGCAAAGATGTGATCACATGTGTGTATGTGTATGTGTCCACATATATAGGTGTGTGTGTGTGTGTGTGTGTGTGTGTGTGTGTGTGTGTGTGTGTGTGTGTGTGTGTGTGTGTGTGTGTGTGTGTGTAAATGGGGTGAAAATGAGTTCACTATGCATATCCCCACATTTCTGACGTTTCCTCTACAAACAGACAAAGTGCTTTGCTGATAACCAGCTTAAATAACCCGTTTTTTCATCATAATTTGCCACAAGAGACTGTATATAAATTGCGACAAGATGTATTGCCTTGCACATTTCCTGTACGTCCTCCCTTATTAGGAGCAATAATGAACAGGAGGGTTGTTTAGCGCTTCTCTATCGTTTTCATGACATTGATCGCAGAGCGACTGATCTTGCATTGCTTAAATAGCTGCAGAGGGATTGTGTACTGAATTGTGTTGACCTTCCCAGGCCTATTTTGTTAGGAAAGCCCAATTATCTGGTTGAGGGTTGATATGGTGTGTGTGTGTGTGTGTGTGTGTGTGTGTGTGTGTGTGTGTGTGTGTGTGTGTGTGTGTGTGTGTGTGTGTGTGTGTGAGAGAGAGAGAGAGAGAGAGAGCGAGAGAGAGAGAATGCCTGCAGGGATTTAGAGTTAAGTAAGGACGGCCGTGCACTTTTTCAAAGCCCGATGTCAAGTGTGTGAGCTCTAGATGACGTTTGAAGGTTTTCCGACTGGCAGAAAGAGTGTTTCTGATTCAGGCTCTTAATGAGAACCTGCTGTACAGTGGACACACACACACACACACTCACACACACACACACACACACACACACACACACACACACACACACACACACTGTTTTGATTTAGATTCTTAATAATAGGGATCTCTTAATCTGATTGAGTGTTAAGACAATCCTCAAATCCAGGAGGCAACCCTGGCAATTTTTAATGAATCGGGTATTGGGCTATTAAGGATGATTCAGCACGGATCCTTTGTTTTTACCACTCTGTTTTAGCAGAGCAGAATTTCCTGTGGGCACCCTTAACAGATAAAAGTATAGAGTCTGGAATTATTTACAATGAGATATTAAATGTTCGCGTAATATCCATGACTTAATATCCAGACTGTGTTTGAGATACTTTCACTTTAGATATTTGACTATTTTCTGCAGTTTTTGCACATTTTACCAAACCATATAGAGAAAAATACCATCACATCTTTTACTGTGGATTTATGTCTGATATATAAATGATTAACTACTGCAGGAATCAAATGCTCCGTTTTAGCAGTGGAAGTGCTGCCTGCCTTTCTTTGGTTTTAAACCAGCACTGAGCAGCAAGCTTAGAGACTTGTTAACATTATGAACATTCACACGTTTGTGGACACTGGATTTATGCCTAATGTCCTACATGTGGAAGAGAGATGCAAAGCCCCCAGCATTGATGGCATGATGGTGCTCCATCCAATACTTTTGGGATGAGATGGGAGGGTAATCATACAACATCCTGACCTCACTAATATTTTAGCTGCTGAATGCAATCAAATTCTCACAGCAATGCTCTAAAATCTAGTAGAAAGCCTTTTCCTGGGCAATAGAGACAATTACTCTGTCTAGACCTTTCACTTTAATTCAGACACAACCTTCAGATTCACCATAGCTCAAGGTTTGGATACGTAATTGGTTCTTTACCCAGATAAATTCTTGCTGGTGGGAAATCTTTTATTGACAGTTTAATATTGAATGATGCCAAAAGGGTTCCGTCTATCATAGTTGTTCTACTGTTGTTATGAGTCAAAGAAGCTTTTGTAGTACTACACAGTTCCCCTTTTTGCATACAGTAGAGCGGTTAGCTGTTCTCCAGTTTATTTGACACTCCAGTCTTAAACCTATATCTTAAAGGTCCACTAGGTGTTTATAGACTGTAACTAGTTGGCCACCCTCTACTCTAATTACCATTGTTCACAGTTTCTGACCACAGGAGTACTATTGACCAGACATTATTGAAGTATTGGAACATTCTTAGCACAGCAGGGATAATGACATGATCATGGTACCAGAGACAGAAATGCTTCCCTTCTGTCTCTATTTTGCTGGTGTACACTTAAAGCCCGTGGGCTTGATGGTGAGCAATGACATCTGTTGATCTTGAATGGATAGTTTTGGATGGTGGACCCAATTTCAACCCCAGTAAGACAGCTGAGCCTGAGACACTCATACCAGCATCGCACGCCACATCATTTTTTGTCCAGCAGTCATCCTGTGGTGGTCTCTCCTTACTGAAGGCCACTTGTGTGTGGAAGCAGTGACCAGTGCATGGGCAGATGTTCATTTAGATGACATAATGGAAAGTATATTATATGTCCATATGTTTGAGGACATCCCCTATAATAAAGGCATTCAGCTACATTAAGGTGCATCCACAGGTTGTCTAGTCCCTCTAAAGAAACACTGCCAATTGCCTTTTGCCAAACGTGGGCTACGGAGGTATGAAGCCCCTCAACATTGAGATGTGGATCAGTCTGTTCTCTGGAATGATGGTGCTCCATCCTGTACTTTTGGGAGTGAAGTGTGTGTGTGTGTGTGTGTGTGTGTGTGCGGGGGGGGGGAGGGGGGTATTATGCTAATTCCAGAAATGGGCTTGTTATTAAATGCAATCAAATCCTCGTAGCAATGCTCCAAAATGTAAAATATCTTCTCTGGACAGTAGATACAATCCAAGAAAAAAAAGGAATCCGAAGTGATTCTGATACTTTTGCCAATATACTGAATGTCAAATTGGTGTGAGGTGTTCATGACACTGTTATGTTTCCTTAATTGTTTCGCTGTTTATTTGCCACCGAGGCTGCCTTCTGTGAGACACACCTGCAGCTAATTCCAGCATCATTATCTGTGGAATAATTACCCCCTCAGTCTTGCCGTATTTTTCCATGCATTTCTAAGCTGATTCCTTATTTCTAGTTTCCTGGTTATTTCTCTTTTTGACCTTTGCCTCGTTTCCTTATTTTTGGATCATGGATTTGCCTTGTGTGGACCTGCCAGCTTGGGTTTTGACCCTGGCCTGCTTTAATGACTACGGGTGTTGGATTGCCCCAATAAAGCTGCATGGCACATAGATCCAGCCTCAACCTCTCTCGTTACACTGTCATTAATCATGACCTCACAAACTGAGCAATACTTTTTGACATACACTTACGGGTGTAACTCAATGACATTATCGGTTGTATATGCATCTGTGTCTGTGTCTGTGTCTGTGTCTGTGTCTGTTTAGTGCTCCAAATATCTGCATCATGATTTGAACCAGATGAGGGTCTGGCCAAAACCTGAGATTTGCTTTTAACGAGTCATTTTCAGCTCCCCTTTGTTGTGGAAGTGGAACTTGTGCTGGAGAAATACTTAATATATTTAGTTATTGATTAATTTATTTATTTGAGACTCCAATTAAGATGTATCAGCCAGTAAATATATAAATAAAAGCACACTCTAATTAATTATCATGTTTTTTAGGCCAGTCTGTATAGAAAGGTTTATATCATCAGCTCTGCAAGTATATTATCTGAAGCCAGGAGTTAAAGTGACAGTATGTAGCAATTTTAACTTAAAATATCAGCTTCAAAATAATATTGATGCTCACTTGACTGTTAAAGGGAGAATAGCATCTCTGTCATTGCCAGTCCAGGGTGGAATCCTGCTGCTGCACTCTGAAACTTTGGTGGAGCTACGTAGGGTTTTCTCAAGAAGTAAATAATACTCTGTAAGTCAAGTCATATTAGTGTAAAAGCATGAAATATTATACTCTACTGCCTCAGTCCACATGCTTCTTTCACTTCAGATGTGGGCTCTGTATCTCAGCTTGTCAACAAATACACATGTACAGCAGTCTACGAGCAGTCACTTAGAGCACAATTTGTATTTATGGCAGTGGTGTAAAACTCGTATATACTCTGCAACTCTAGGGGGAGCCAAGGAGTAAACAAATACCAAACTTTGAAGAGCAGACAGAAAACTGATCTGTCAGAATAGACTGACTAGTTTATGGATCCACATGGCAATCAGAATAGTCCGGGTCTATGAGCAGATGTTTCAGTATTTGGACACTGCTGGTGGTCAGCGGTTTACACAAGCCACACTGAGCTCTAGAAACAAGCTGACCCCAATATTAATAAAAAAAATACAAAAATTGATTTGATTCATTTACTGACACAATTCAGGCCAACAGTTACTTTATATATCATATTACTGTCACTTTCTACACTTTAGAACATTGATAAGGGTTCTATATAAAACACTGGCAGCTCAAAGAATCATTTAGATGCATGAAAAAGTGAATAATAATAAAAAAAAATAAAAATAAATAATAATGTATAGAAGACCTGCCAATAGGCTGTAATTACTGGGGCCATGAGTTGCAGATCAGGTTGAATGAGTTCATATTCCGCTACATCCCTAGATATATGCAGTAATAAAATATAGCAGTAATAAAACACATGCTCACACACACACACACACACACACACACACACACACACATGTACACACACACAGATTTTGCTGTGTCTTTAGCAAGGATAATTGGAAGCAGCCATAATACACACTTGGCAAAGACACCAATATACAGTGTATTAAGTGTATGTGTGTGTGTGTGTGTGTGTGTGTGGGGGTGGGTGTGTGGGTGTGGGTGTGTGTGTGGGTGTGTGTGTGTGTGATATATGAATATATGAACAGTCACACTTATCTACACTAATAATGTAATAATGATGACAGCTCATTGGAGCAGAGTGGCTGTGAAGTGATGTAATTGGGTCATGTAAAGTTAAAAAGCCTCATTTTACTTTGAGATGCCAGCAATGAATCAAAAACGGAACAGAGCCTGTTATTTTTCCTCCTTACTCAACACCAATAATCCACTTTTAAAGCCTTCCCTCTGCTTGACAGCATGCTTTAGACTGTCTGTAATCGGTGTAAATGCTGCTGGTTTTGGGGGGTTGGGTGGTTGAAGAGACCATTAGTGGGCAAACCTCAAGCCTGAGCGCAGACAATTTACTCCCAATGGAACATTGATTTCCGTTCAGAAGGAACTGATGCTAAAACAAATCATAAAGTACGCAAACATATGTGGACATACATGGCCATTGCAACAGCCTGACCCTCCAACCCACACAGGCTTTCCAGCACATATGTCAAATGCTGTGATAGTCTACAGGCTGGAAGTGGAAATATTTCCAGAGAGAGGGAAAACACTGTAGGGAAAACCCATATCATAATATTGGTATTTATCTGTGCAGTACACCTTTGCTGCAGATACAGTAGTTGCTTGGTGGTGGGCCCTTGGGGGGATATAAATGTATACTCCACATATAGCTGGATTTTTACAGTATGCCATGAAATATTAATCTCCAGCGTGTCATGTTTTCTGAAGTGGATGCAAAGCACCTTGCCCTGGGCCACTTTCCACCAGACGACCGGCATCGCACTCGCTGTGCAGACTGCATTCACATGCTAATAAGAGAGGGTTAATATTTCTCCCCAGTTCATGGTAAGCCAACAATCCACCAATTTTGAAGTGGAAAGGTAGAGGATTTGAGCTCAATATGAAGCGATGCTTATGGAACTCTAACAATACTACTGGTGTTTGGGCAGTTTGTGGTTTGTAAACATGGTTAAAACTTAAAAACATGTCATTCACTCTTCTCAGTTCAAAGATAGAAACATACATAAACAATTATGTATTATTTGTGATGTCACATATATTCGTCTACTCCACCAACAACAGGTTATGCTGAATTCCTCAAGACAATGGGAATTATCCAAGCTCACTCAAGGCATGCTCATGGGTGGGAAATTCCATTTCCAAAGTTGTGGGGATATTTAACATTCCTTGATCCATGTGTAGTGGGAATATGTCAATACCAATTCTGGACAATTTGGGCCCAACGGCATGGGGCATTATCCTGTTGGAATATCCCATCATGGTTTGGACACTTAAAGTTCATGAAGGGCTACAAATGGTCACCAAGCAGTAAAACATAGAAGGTACTGGTGGATGACATTTAGTTGGACCAATGGACCCAGCCCACGCCATGAGAAAACAGTCCACACCAGTACGGAACCACAACCAGCCTGCACAGTGCGTTGTTGGCAATTGGGTTCCATGGTCACACATGAACCTGAGTCTCAGCCCAAATCTATTGGTACTGTGACTCATCGGACCACGCCCCATCCTCCAGAGTTCAGTTAGCATCTTAATGAGCTCAGGTGAGGTGCTGTGTCCAGTGCTGTGGTGTTAACAGAGGCACTCTGGTGGGTCTCTTGCTATCATAGCTCATGAAAACTAAAGAACATTGTGTATGTGTGTGTGTGTGTGTGTGTGTGTGTTGGGGGGGGGGGGGGGGTGTATGTGATTTCTGACAAATCGAGCTAGACACCATTGGTCACAATGATTAAGTGCCTGTGGGCAGCCACAGCCTTGTCCATTGTGGGTGGTAATGCTTTCTATGATGTTTACCTTGTATACACATGACACTGTAGATCAAGAAAATGTTAAATACTTGTACAATGTTAAAATGTACCATCCCATCCATCTGGCACCTGCTATCATGCCATTGTTCAAATGCTGGAGGGTGTTTTATATTGACCTCAGTCGATATAAAAAGATTTTATTACAAGTCATTTTGGAGCATTTCTACTGATCCATTATCATGACATTTTGATACAATACTAAGAACAACAGTTTCCCACTATTAAATATGTTACATAAGAAAATATACAGAACTTTTAAAAAGTGAAATGAACCCACACTGACATAGAAAAATGAAATTTGAATGAAAAGTATTGATAGGATATGGCCCCTTTAAATGAGATCTCACTGCAGGACCTGAAGGGTGCATCAGCACAAACGCCTTCATTACGGCTGATTATGTGCAGATTTGAGGTGACCATTATGGCCGTCATGATAGATCTCTGTCATTACACACACACTAAATTCAATTTAGATTTTTTCGCTGAGGCACATTTTCTGACTACGTAAAGCATGATTGATTATGAAGAACGTGCAAGCTCAGTAACTCACTAGAAAGTAGCGTTTTCATCACGTAATCACGCAAAAAGCCCTGTTAGAGTTTTTGCCTAATCAAACTCTTCTCAACATTAAGAGGGGAGGTTCAGTACTTTCCACTTCCTCAATCCTATGTCCCATCTTAACCTGGATCTTACATTATCACAGTCAAAGTGCCAAGTCATATCTCTAGAATGATTTACAGGAGAAGGAATATTTTGTACATTCTTGGTGACCAGGTTCAATTGGTCAGTTCTTAAAGTCTAAATTCTGTAAGCAAGAGAAAGAAGTAAGGATGTAGGAAAACAATTTGATTAAATTCATGATACTGTTTCCACAATTTAATTGAACATTTATCTTACGTTTAGATGCCAACTATGAAATTAAAACCTTAGCCTTTTGATCTGTAGTTCATATGTATATATACACTAGCACTCGGCCCCCTGAGTGTGCAACCACAGGAGAGACAGTAGGTAACACTTACTTCACCATGTTTCACTGTAGCACCTCACCTCACTTTCTTGACAGTGTTCAGATATCCCATGACTTTTGGCATGTCAGTGTAATGCCCTCGTGAGTCTCAACAAGCAAGCAGTTCTTGCAGTTCATTATTACATTATTCAGCTGTAACTATGTTAAATGTAAAACTTTACTGAGTATTTCTACTGCTATTCTTAAGATTATCATGGCAGTAGTAGTAGTTAGTAGTTGGCTGCTCATAACTACAGTACAACAGACAGATGTTTGTATAGCCTTCACCGTACCTCTCACCATCTGGCCATACCTCACTGTTCACTGAAGCTATAGAGGCTTTTGGCTTGGATTGCTCTTTGAATGTGACAAAATACAGGATACTCAATCAGGACTCAATCAGGACTGTACATACACACGTAAAGGACAACAACTGTATGCACTACTGTGAAGATTTAATTCCATTCAGTGAGAACATCATTAGGGGGTTATATTGTATTGGCAGTACTTCTCTAAATGGACTAGACAAGCTGTGTGTGTGCATTTTCACAGCTGTCAGCAGTGGGTGCAATGTATGGTAATTGAATGCATTCATTAGAAGGGGTGTCCGCAAATATTTGGACATATAGTGCACACTTTTTCCAAAGGAGACGTGGAGAGATATAGATTTATGTAGATATATTCTGAAGTATTTAATAATAAGGCTTTCAAGCATTAATATTCACATTAACATTAATAACAAACCATTCCGTGACCTTAATGAAAGTGCGATCTATTCTAATCATGGAGCATGGCAACAGTTATTCACTCGCCTAATCGCAAAAAAACAAAAAACAAAAACAAAGTGTTCACCTTTAACATCCCGCTGTTTGGCTGAGGGAAACTGGCATGGCTGAAACTCGCAACAGAACATTCCAGCAATATTCAGAAAGGACATCCATGTGCCCTGGAGCCAAATTCCAGCACACACACACACCCACACACACACCCACACACACACACACACACACACACACACACACACACAGACAGACACACACACACACACACACTCCTCCCCTGGTGAGTACTGGAGCCTCCCTCACACACCCAAATGCTGCAAATAATTAAAAAAAAAAAAAAAAAAAAAAAAAAAAAAAACAGAAAAAGAAGAAGACGTCCTCCAGAGAGGCTTTATCTATAAGAGACAAAAAGGAAGGCGCAGCGTTGGAGACAGCGAGTGTTGGGAATAGTTGTTAGGAGACATAAAAGAAAGTCTAAAGATAAACCATGCAGAACAGACAACATTCAAAAGGAAAATGACTGTGTAGTGAAGGCTTTTGAATGGAAGGATTTTGTGCTGCAGGTGAGACTGTTCTGCAAATCTTCAACACAACCTGAAAGCGTTGCAGTGGACCGCAACATTGACACAGTAAATCCGAACAGAAAATGGAAAAAGACGTTTTGTGCCAAATTGAGTGCAGTTAATGGGCACGAGCACAAAGAGAAAACACGGCCTATGCCATTGAACATCCATTTATCACAATGTCTCTCTATGTGCGCGTTCTCATGAGCTAGTCTGCTTGTTTTTGTATATTTTCAGGATGAAAAATCACAGTTAAACAACAGTAAGTGCTTTAAACAGCAGCCGTTTTTTTGAAAATGTAAAACACTCGTTTTTGTTGACTGAGGACATGGTTAGGGATCGTGCATTGAAAGTGGATGTGGTTCCTGCTAGAGGCGCACGTCTGTTTGTATGGACATTTCGGGCCAGATCCACCACACGCTATCATTAAGCACCTTTGAGCAGCCACTGCATCATCCCCTATGGGTGGTAATGCCTTCAGTGACATTGCACACGTGACACTACGGATCAAGGGATGTTAAATGACCTCACAACTTGGAAAATGGCATGTCGCCTCCATCTGGCACCCAATCAAACGAAATCGAGCTTGTTTCGTACCAGATGCAGCACCATAGTGTTTGTGAGCTTCTATAAGAACGATAGATTCAAAATTCAAGATTAAGAAGTGAAACTGGAAAGGTTTTACCCTAGATGTTGGAAGATGTCTGTGAGTACTAGTGAGGTCAGGGACTGAATAATTCTGCATCACATTACACTCTACCTCATCCCTATGCTTGGATCAAGCTTCATCACTGCAGAGAATGCTATTCTACTAATGGTAATGGCATTGACAATGATGGGAGTCTATATACCCTTTTACTGACACTAAATTATATACACTATATTAACATTATGTACACTAATGTTTGCAGACACTCCTTCTAATGAATTGATTCAGCTGCTTTAAGCTGCACCCATTGCTGATACAGAGGTGCAAATGCACACACACACACACACACACATTAAGCCCCTGTAGAGTACTGCAAATAGAGCACTGCTCTAGAGCAGACAATCATGAATCTATTGGCACCATGCCTAATGCCAGGCTAGAGGGGTATAAAGCCCCCCGGCATTGAGCTGGAGAGCAGTGGAACTGTGTTCTCAGGAAAGATGGCCGTCCATCCAATACTTTATGGATGAGTTGGGAGTGAGATGTTGTGACCCAACATACTGACCTCACTTGGGCTCTTGTCTCTGAATGCCATCAAATCCTTACAGCAATGTTACAAAATTTAGATGAAAGCCTTCCCTGGACAATAGAGGCAATGTGTGTGTGTGTGTGTGTGTGTGTGTGTGTGTGTGTGTGTGTGTGTGAGTGAGTGACTCCAAAGGCAAACTTTGTATTAAAACAATTGTGTGGGGGTGGAGATGTGTGTGTGTGTGTGTGTGTGTGTGTGTGTGTGTGCGCAATTGTGTGTGTTAGTGTGTACCCGTACATTCCTCTCTGGGTCAGAAAGATCTTGTGGACTCCCAGATCTGTGCCCGTGGCTTTTCCCATGCACATAGCTGCCTGTGTCTTATCTCAGACGGAGTCCTGCTGAGTTTAACCTGACATCCATCACTCTAGAGCTGTCACCATGCCTGACCCCCACGCTGCCCATACACACACCATGATTCGTGCTTATCACACACCTACACTGCTGACAGCATGACAACTTCCATATCAGTGCCGTAAGAAAACTGTATCTTCAAAAGTACAACACTGTAAGAGCAGCTAAAAACATCCTTAACTTATCCTTTGAAACACCCGAGGGTCTGTATGTGGGTCCACACTTTAGTTCCTCACTCTCAGAACTACACTCACCAAGCACTTTATTAGGAGCACCTACTGTACACCTACTCATTCATTCAGATATCTAATCAACCAAATGTGTTGCCCAGAACACTGCATTACAGTCATGCGGATATGGGTCAGCATCATACAACGTTCTCTACAATCTTCAGAAAGGGCAAAACATGATCTCAGTGTAGCATGATGGTGTCAGACAGGCTGAGTATCTCAAGATGATACCAAAACACACTACCAAAAAGAGAGGCAACACAGAATGGTCAGACTGGTTGGAGGTGACAGAAATCCTACAGTAGCTCAGACGTCCACTCTGTACTTCTTGTGAGCAGAAAAGCATCTCAGAATCCAAAACAGCGTCCAACCTTGAATTGGATGAGCTTTAATAGAAGATGTTCCACATCTGTCTGCCTAGAACAGAAAGCTGAGGTTGCATTGTGCACAGGTTCAACAGAACTGGACAGTTGAAGACCGGAGAAACACCGCCTGATAAATCGGGATTTCTGCTGAGGCTAAAACTGTAGGTTCAGAATTTGACACCACCAGCATGAATCCATGGACCCAACCTGCCTTGTGTGAACAGGACAGGCTGGTGGAGGTGGTGTAATGGTGGAAGGAATGTTTATTCTTGACAAATTTTGGTCCATTAATGCCAATCTTCACTCAAATGCCATAGTCTGTCTGTTTTTGCTGACCATGTGCATCCTCTCATGATAACGTCTTCTAATGTCAACTTCCAGCACGACGATGCACCTCAAACTGGTTTCAGACACATGACAATGAGTTCAGTGGCCTTTCCAGTAACCGGATCTGAATCCAGTAGAACACTTTGGGATGTGGTAGAACAGCCAATTCACAGCCTAAAAGTGCTTCTAAACACTCTGCAGGAAATGCACAACGCATTTGCACCAGAAAAACTTTGTGAAACCCATGCCATGAACTGAGGCTGTGAGAGCAAAGGGAGCTCCTACCAAGTGCTTGGTGACTTACAAGTTCATAAATAGTTCATTGTAATTATGTCTCCATTAAAAGTCTGAAGAGAAATACCTGAGCTTCAAGTTTCTAGAGTTCACCCACTGTCAACAAAAGTAAAACACATCCTCAAAAACGTTCCCTTTTTCACCTGAAATGTCACAGTGGTGTGAACTGACTCATTTTCATATTAAAAGAAACAATGTGCCAACTTCTCTCTCTTGTTTCTATGAAGCCTGTTTTTAAAAGGTAAATTTTATTTTATGCCATCAAGCACATTTCACGGTAATTAATCACTCATTAATCACTGTTTTTATTTTCTTAATTTAATCCCTTGTTTTAAACACTCTTTCATATTTTTACGATGATATGACAGGTATGGATGGAATAGCCATGTCCTAAAGATTAGGGAAGAGGACTGGGTGCACTGGTTTGAGCCCCAGAACCAGCAGGGAGTGGGGGAGTGTAGAAAGAGTGCTACCTCTCCCTCAAAATTTGTGACTATGATGTCCTTATACAAGGTGCCTAAACTGTGTGGCTCCATATGAAGGGACAATACCTTACTACCTTAGCAACCTCCTGGGATTCCATAACAACCACATAAACTGGTTTCATGAACATGGCAATGGATTTAGTGTTTGAATTGGATCTGAATCCAGTAGAACATGTTTGGGATGTGGTAGAACCAGTGGGCTATACATAAATGGAAAATTGGACTACACCCTTGCAATCTCTTGCTATACCATAGCAACCACATACCAACATTACAACAAACGCCAATCAAGATAATAGCAATCTTTTTTTAAATCATTGCATCCATCTAGAAATATCATAGCAACCACTTAGCAACACCATACAACCTACCTTGAGTACCATAGTAACAACCTAGCAACCACCTACCTAAACACTCTTTCAACCTGACCGTGTTACATCAGCCTAGCTACTGATTGGAAGTGAAACCACTTTGGTGGTGCAACCGTTCTGCATTGTGCGTGTTTTATGAGACGTTTCGTAATGTGTGCAGTCAAGGTTTGAGCTTCGTATCAGATCTGTTTAATAGCTTTGGTGTTTTCTGATGAAGTGCAGTATCTGATGTCACTGCTCTAAAGAAATGTATCACATCGGAGTTCATCACTACAGGTTCACCAGATCTCGGTCTGAGATTAGCCGACGTATGACAGGATGTAATACAAATTCAGGCCTCCTTTTTGCTGCAGTTGCCCAATGATTTCCGTTCGGCGCAGGCTGCACGCTTTGTTGCTCGGGTGATTTTGGTTGCACATTAAAGGAAACAGATACTGAAATCATTTCCTGTTAGTAAGTTTTGGTGCCGCACTGTTTGGTATCCTGGTAACCGTGCCATGGCAACAGCGAGGTCCAGTCAGTCAGTTTGTTCGATCTTTTGTTTTTAATAAGCTGTTTTGAGCACCGCTGAGGCTGTAGATGTTTATGTAGTGATTATGCGTGAATAATGCTCGATCCAAGCCATTTGTGACAACAATAATCTGATATTCATTATTGCTGATTATTTTACAGTGTCATTATCCACTGGCCTGTGACTGCAAACAGTGGATCAATGGTGATGGAGACGTGTGTGTGTGTGTGTGTGTGTGTGTGTGTGTGTGTGTGTGTGTGTGTGTGTGTGTGTGTGTGTGTGTGTGTGTGTGTGAGGCCCATGAAGAAGAGTAAACAAAACTTTGAAAAGACAAACATGGAGCAGACACAAAGAGAGAGAGAGAGAGAGAGGGAGAGAGAGAGAGAGAGAGAGGGAGAGAGAGAGAGAGAGAGAGAGAGAGAGAGAGAGAGAGAGAGAGAGAGAGAGAGAGAGAGAGAGAGATGAGTCAGTCTCAAATGATGATCAGCATGATCACAGAATGGCTAAACACATGACAAATGAAACACTCTTTCACACTGTGTGTGTGTGTGTGTGTGTGTGTGTGTGTGTGTGTGTGTGTGTGTGTGTGTGTGTGTGAGACAGAGAGAGAGTGTGTTCTTATACTGTTGAAATGTTTCTATACTTTAAAATAATGTCCAACGCCTACAACCCATTTCAGTTAGGAAGGTCGGACGGCTCATAAAGTGCACTGGTCTCTGCATGACTGGGCCGTTGTAGAACCATCCTCTGTTGTTGGACTCTATATCATGTTCTAACAGCCTGCCTCTCCAGTCTGTAGCCGGGAGTGTTGCGGCCACTACAACCTGAACAAAGCACGTGGGCTCAACATCTTTCAGGAGTGCCATATCCTGAAGACAAAAATGTGCAAAGGTAGCCATACTGTCTGTGTGTGATTACTGTGTCCAACTTCAACGCAAGCTGAGTCCACTACCATTAACCGTGGTGCTTACTGGGTAGAAACCAATGTGGACAGAAAAGTAACAATGTTAACCAGTGGTAAGCCACTGCAGGAAAGTGGTGTGGATAGAGGCCAACAATGTTAACCAGTGGTGCTTCACTGGGGTAGGAAGTGATGGGATAGAGGCCAATGCTAACCAGTGGTGCTTCATCAGTAGGAAGTGTGACAGAGGGCAACAATGTTAACCAGTGGTGTTTCACTGGGGTAGGAAGTGGTGTGGATAGAGGCCAACAATGTTAACCAGTGGTGCTTTCTCACTGGGGTAGGAAGTGGTGTGATAGAGGTCACAGCAATCAGTAAAGCTTCACTGGGGTAGGAAGTGTGGATAGAGGGCCAACACGTTGGGGCAACCAGTGGTGCTTCACTGGGTAGGGAAGTGGTGTGGATAGAGGCCATCATCGTTAACCAGTGGTGCTTCACTGGGGTAAGAAGTGGTGGATAGAGGCCAACAAATAACCAGTGGTGCTTTCACTGGGGTAGGAAGTGATGTGGACAGAGGTCAACAATGTTAACCAGTGGTGCTTCACTGGGGTAGGAAGTGATGTGGACAGAGGCCAACAATGTTAACCAGTGGTGCTTCACTGGGGTAGGAAGTGATGTGGACAGAGGCCAACAATGTTAACCAGTGGTGTTTACTAGGAAGTGGTGTGGATAGAGGCCAACAATGTTAACCAGTGGTGCTTTCACTGGGGTAGGAAGTGATGTGGACTGAGTCCACTAACATGGTGATGCTATTGTCAGGTTGAAGCAACGTTGGATGCATCCAGTCCAACTAGTGTTTACTCTGTTATGTTTTGGAAGCCATTGTGTCTTCAATAATGTGTTCCTGCTTGCTGTATTTTGGTCAGCAAGCCCAGTGTCCACACCCTGGTGATGCACATGCATGTATTTAGGGGGCAGTGTTTCTGACGGAGCACTGAAAGGATGGGTGTGATTGTGTTGCTATTGAATTCAAACATCAAACGTCATGAAACAGTCTATCTCCAGTGAAGTGCACCGCTCCTTTAAGTGGAGTCGTGTGTATTATTTTTATTATTCCGATCTGAGTCAAACCTTTGACTAATACTGTACATATCGTGATTAAGGCTAAAAAAATAAATATGTTTTAATTAAGTCTTTATCACGTGTGTATAACTAACAATGTTTTGTACACCCAACCTTTTGTCTCAGACTTGGCATGGCAACAACCACAATGATGGATTGGTTGTGTCCCATTATTGAGAACAGAAGAATACATGTCCACATTCTTTCCTTTGCTGCTTCACCAACGGCATCATCTGCATCATCTCACAATGAGATAACAGAGATTTCAGCCTAGGTTAAGCTTCCATTCCTGTCTGCTTGCCTTGGTTCTATCTGATCTGTAGCTCATGGCGTCACTGAATACTGGTGGAGCTGGGTTTAGAACTAGAACACAGATCCTCGCAAAGCAACCAGATCAGGAAAAATCAAGGCAAGCAGGCTGGAAGAGAAGGTCCATTCATCTACTTGGACCCAGCTGTACTTTTACTTTCCCAGAATAAATCCAGTCTGACAAACATCACTGTTTACCCATTTGAGCAAAGAATATGCTTTCGCTCAAGCCCAACCTTACTGCTGAAAGTTTGATGATAGCTGTAGCATATGCAGATGATATACTGGACACTATCCAAATAAACTGGGATCTGATCCGTCCCTTTGTCCTTAAGAATTTTTCCTCTCAGGGCAGTGACCACACTGAGACGAGAGCAAAAGGTCAGGGGTCACCAGGCCTGAGTAATAGGGCACGCGCAGGAAGCCCTCAGAGGAAGAGGTGCATTGTGTGGGCAGAGAGATAACCAACACACACACACACACACACACACACACACACACACACACACACACACACACACACACACACACACACACACACAGGAGCCATGTGACTGTGGGTTTTCTTTACTCTTAAAATGGATGTGCTAGATCTTCTTAGAAAGCCTAACAAAAGAACCACAAGCTTCAAACCCAAACACAGCACTGCCAAAAACTATTATCTTAGCAAGTCAGGATATCTTTAATCTAGTCAATATATCCAAAATTCTCAATATATGATTGCTTTAAGAACATTTTAATTAAGACTATTTTTGATTTTTTCATATGTATTTTTGAAACAGTTTTCAAGACATATTTACAACATAAAAAATAATCTGCTGATAGATTAAGACACTAGACACAATCAAACTTAAATTATTAAAGGACCAACCTTAATCAGTATATAAAATATTACACTATATTTTGTATTATTATTTTAAAATTGCATTTTAACATCTAAAATTAAAATTAAAATATGAAAATAAATGTCGATAAATAAAATGATTACTACTTTATACAATTATAATACTAAACAATTATCACCAAAAAGTCAATTAATTGGCAAGGTTTAAAATTACTTCCTTAAACAGCAGTTTGTTGATGTTATAATTATTTACTTTGGATGAAATCTGTCATAACATGTTCAGTTAATAAATAAAGAATAAAGAACTACAGCAAGGTGATTTAAAGTGACTGCATGCCTGAAAAAACTCCTGTCTAATGTTTTGTAGATGTTCTGACTCATAATTTGATACTTGTCAATGTGCCAGATGTTTACATTTGCCACTTTCCGGTTTCTAACACATCATCTTCAAGAACTGAATCAAGATAATCAATGTTTTTCACTTCACCTGTCAGTGGTACTAATGTTATGGCTGATAACATCACAACAAGCCTTTCTGATGACATGACTTCATTTTTTATTAGAAAAATTGTTTAGTTAGTCGTGTTCGCCTGGATCTGATAAGCATCTACTTATCAAACCTAACATCGTGAAAATGTCCTAATATATTTTAATATATGTTGGCCATATCACCTGCTCTTATCTGGCAACCAGACAAAAGACACCCAATATGTTCAGTGGAGAATGGATGAGCGGAAATGTCAGAGCATCCAATCGGATTGACTCACAGAAGCATGAAGTCATCTCAGCGAGTGTGGGAAGAGAACACAACTGTGTTTATTTATCTTTAGTGATGGGATAGACGATCACATCTGCATCGGCCTTCATCTCTGAGTGAAACTCAATGGCACTCTGCCGGGAAGTTGATCTGCTCCGAGCAGGTGCAACGTCCTGTCGGTGTGTGACTGGTGTGTGTACGTGTAGCACTAGTGGGGATTGCATGTTGGTATGGAAAGCAGATGGTGGATGTTTGGCTATGAAGTCCAGCCCCCAGCTGGGGCAGGATGCAGGAGGAGGAGTATGGGAAATATAGTAGAAGAGGAGGAAGGATGTGGCCTGGACCTTCTGACGGAGGAAAGGATGGAGCTGCTCCTTGTGTCCAGTGGAGGAAAGGAACTTTGTCGACTGGGGGAGGAACACACATGTCTGAATTGCTTACTTAGGTCCACCCTATAAAATATTTTGTTATTTATTATTGAGTTTCATTGCTACTAATTTCAATTCTTCATGCATTGCTTGTTTTGATGTCTGTGCAATGGATATTATTGTTTGTCCAATTAAAACATGTTCTTGTTATTGAAAGTTTGGGTTTATACAGACTTTATGCAGTGCTGGTTAGAGGGACGGCTACAAAGAATGGACCTTATTCACCAGCCATTCTAAAGAAGAAATGTCTTTAAACCCATGAGGACAATGGGATCCATCGTGAATCTGCCAGATTTGGCTCATGCAAATGGGGCCAAACGTACACTGTCTTTAAAGTGACCTCTCTGTTAAGGATGTGTAATTGCGCCGAGCTTTATAAATGACATTATAAACGTGTGTTAACGTGCGCTGGCTGCTTTCGGAGCAGATGAATCTGATGATCACAAGTTGATCAGTCAGTCAGCGGAGTACTCAGTGAGGAGAAAGCTCAGTCAAACCTCAGTGAAGGAAATGTCTTTGCCGCTAGAGCTACTGTTACATTGTAATGGACATAATATCTCTATAATAATAACCTTTTAGATAAATGCATTTTCACATTTTGAATGCAGGTTCATGTAAGTAGAGAGCAGATTGTTTTGTTTTGTATGATGGGGATCAGGGGTGAGAAGATTAAGTGTGTTCTGTTCTGATATCTCTACGTTCACAGTAGCTCTTGTATTACTGTTATGTGCAGTATTGTTACACCTCTTTCAGAGGTGGTGCATGTGATGCAAGTACATGAAGACATGAAAACCCATGAAATCCTACTTTAAGGTCTAACTGTGTAGCTTACACGTTCACTACCTTCACTTTCTGAGGAAGGTGCAACTGAATCTTACTTTTCATCTCTCCAAATTGAACTCTAAATTCCACTTTGATAAATTTATCAATCACTCGGTGCCTTGAAGTTTCTCGCCTGGATAAATATACGTCAAACTGAACTAATGGGGTGACTGCAGCTCTCCAGATTAAAGACTGGTTAAAGTAATAATGAGGAAGAATAAAATGGAGGAAAAACTACTTCAGGCCATTCAGCTCTTGGATGAAAATAAGATGGTCTACGAGAAACCTAAACGTGAAATTTGATCCCAACCCAAGTGGACCCAACCCAACCCAAGGAAATGATGTGATCCTGATTAATCTGACATCAATAATTGAGATCCATCTGGATTCAATCTCTACTAGGAACCAAAGCTGTCCTTCAACTGGTTCAAGTATCAAAATTGATATAAATGTTTACTAAAAGAATACTTCTTATTCCCAAACACAACCTTTTAGTGGTTCCTGTCCAAGGAACTGCTTGGAAATAAGAAGAATGGATGAAGAACATGATGCTTTGAAGTTCTATATGATGTTAAGGTTCCAGGAAGAACCCTAAACAGTTGTAGAACCTTTACTCTGTGTTCTTTAAAACCTTCACCCTCAGCATGTTCCTCACACTCAGCTCTCAAGAACTCTTACAAACATTGTTTTTAGAGAAGCAGAAGCTTGGTGGTGTCACCCAAATACCCTATTTTTAAGTTAAATTAACAATATTTTTGTGAGTTGTTTTTATTTGTGAAAAACCAAGGATTTGAGGCCACACACACACACACACACACACACACACACACACACACACACACACACACACACACACACACACACACACACACAGGGCTCTCATTGTCTGAAAGAGAAGTCTTAACATGAATAGAGACGCAGAGCATGAGGTCATTTGGGTAGAGCAGGATTACTGGAGGGGTTAAGTAAAGAAGAACAGAGATGATGATGTAAGTTTAAGCTTTAGTCACTGGCTTAATTCTTAGTCTGAGCAGTCGTTGTTAAACATCCAAACACCATCATCCACAGATAACGATCAGTTAATGGGATTAGTTTTAATGCAGAATCCAGTTTCTGTGACAATATTAGTGATTAAGGAAATTTCCTTTGGCTTCCTTGTAAAATAAACTGCAGACCTAGATTTTAAGTTTGACACAAGAGGGTGCAAAGAGATTCTACCACTGACCTGTAAAAGGGCTCTCAGGGGCTACTTTTAGGCGGTGTACCTCTTCGTGAGAGATTCTTGACTGCTAGACAAGCCCAGTTGAGAGACTAAGAGAAGCAGGATGGTAGTTTTGACTTATTGCCCACCGTCCAGGCCTTGATCTTCAGCGATTACTCCAGACTCTGTTTAAGATCCAGCCATGGATGGGTTTGTGTATGGCGGCCCCGTGGTGACACGCTGCCCCTACGTCTGGTGTGATGATCTGGGAACCATTGCATACAACAGTCACTCACGTATAGTAGTGATGCCAGGGACACTAACAGCACAGAGATATGTGCAGGACATCCTGCCGGAGCATGTGTTGCCTCTCATGGCAGGGCTTCCAACTGGCATTTATCAGCAGGATAATGCTCCCCCTACAGCAAGGGGTCTACACTAATTACCAAAATCCTTGTCCTGGCCAATTGCCAGATTAATCACCAATCTAGCATTTATGGGACCAGCTGGGGCAGGATCTACAGGCTATGCTGCAACATCTGTGGGTACATATGCCACAAGATGTCAAGTGGAACCTGTACGCCTCCATGCCCAGTCGTACCTCATCTTGTATCCAGGCCTTTCCTTACCCTTTCATTCTACTAACGTAATCACATACATATTTCTAGGATTTCTTACCTATGGTGTCACTGAGATCATTTCTAAACCATTGTGGGCCCACGATCAGAACTGTGGTCAGATTTTTAATGATTTGTTTTATCAGAGAATAAATAATAAAGACCGCCTCTGAAGTCTGTTCCCAGTCTTTTGTTTTCTTGCATAACATGGGAGCCACGAACGCAGTGCGAAATGTTTTGTCAGAGGCTGTTTTTTTCCCATGAATTTAGAGCAGAAGAGCAGATTAAACTGCTTCAACAGCAAATGTCTCCATCAGAATATGATAAATTAGTGTCTGGGAGTCCTGATGATGAAATGAAAATAGTGTAAATGTTAGGTTAACCCTGCTGAGATTCTGGAAGCCTCAGCTGATGCGTTTTCCCCTATTGTTGTTAATGAGAACATCCTGCAGCCATATGGCAGTGAGCTTCAAATGTAAGATGACACAGCAGTTTCCTGTTTATTGACTGCCAACAGGAAACTGTGAGCGAGACTAACAGTAAGCACCAGGCACTGTGCTCTCCGCTGCCTGATTGATGCACTGCTAATGGCCTCTGACAATTAGCCATTTCAGTCCAGTCTGACAACGTTGCATCAGTTTGTGTTTCAGCTGAGAGATCAGGCAGGCACTCAGACACTACATGGGCATGGCCCAGGTATTGGGACACCTGCTCATTCATTGATTCTTCTGAAATATGGACATTTAAAAGAGCTCATCCTGTTCAGGCAAGGCTTTCTACTATATTTTGGAGCATTGCTGTAGGACTTGATTGCATTCAGCAACAAGAGTCTTAGTGAGGTCAGGATGTTGGATGGATTATCATCCACAGCCAACGCCAAAAAGCTCCATGGCTCCACAACTCAATGCTGGGGGGCTTTATACTCCTCTGGCCCACCCCTGGCATTAGGCATTCATGTTTATTTGTTCCAGAGAGTGCTGTTCTATACTAGACAATGTGTGTGTGTGTGTGTGTGTGTGTGTGTGTGTGTGTGTGTGTGTGTGTGTGTGTGTGTGTGTGTGTGTGTGTGTGTGTCTATGTCACCAGTGGATACAGCTTAAAGCAGCTAAATGCATTTATTAGAAGGGGTGTCCACAAACAATTGGACATATAGTGTATGTGCCACATCCACCCACCATGACCGCAAATAGATGTGTGAACAGATGACTCTTCACAGCCTCTCATATTGAGACTGGACCGCACACACTGGCCTCTCTTTACCATGGAGAACAATAGAGAAAGAGAGAGAGAGAGAGAGAGAGAGAGAGAGAGAGAGAGAGAGAGCACTATCCCTCTGTGTGTTGGAGGACATGCAGGATGGCCTGATGACATTATGTGTACCTTACTCACTTGCACAAACAATAACTCATGTGATGAGTCTGGGAGAGAGGGCGCACAAAGGTAAAGCACATTCTGCACCTTATCGATGGCCGTTCGTCATCATTCTGACATACCCTCTCCAGCCAGGAACACCAGGAGCGCCTCTGATCACCAGAGGAAATAAAAACCTGCTTTCAGGAATGGCCTGGCTTTGGAATCAGCAGTGTTGTGTAAATATTCATTTTGTTAGCTGTGTTTGAGAGTGTGTTGGGTGTGGGGGTGGTGGTATCAAGAAAGGAAAGCTGCATTCACACCAGCTGTACACCAGACCCCAGAAGACAAGCTTTATAATTGAGTTATTTCATCTGTTTTGATTAAGCCTGATAGTTTATTCCCTCTTTGTGATTTCTAGGAATGCATTGCTTTAGGCAGTAGTGAGGATGAGAATGAAAAAGCTCTGTATCTGGGCAGTAAGTGTTTATTTGCTCGGTTAAACATTATTAGAATAAACACAAATAATATTCATACATAAAATATGTGGATTCACATTACTGTGTTCATTACAACGTATTAATATTAATACATCTCTAGTATTAACGCTAGTATTATAGTTCTCACCCAACACCTGGTTGAAATCAGAGTTTAACTACAGTGTGTACTTCCTGCTGAAATTGTGACTTTATCTGTAGCTCAGCAGTGTTTCTATAATAGTGGTTACTAAGGTGTTGCTAAGGTGTTGTAGACAAATTGTTTTCATAAGCTGTTGCTAGGTAATAGGTGTTGGTTACTAAGGAGATGCTTCATGGTGGCTAAGGTGTTGCTATGGTATAAGTGTTGGTTGGTTGCTAAGGTATTGCCAGGTGGTTGCTAAGGTGTTGCTGTACTGTATATGTTGGTTGGTACAGTTTTGCAAATTTGTTGCTTGGGTGTTGTGATGCATTTGCAATGTTGTTGCAGAAAAACATTTGAATAAATGGTTGCATATAATTACTTTTGGACAGATCTGTCCACCAAGTTGGTCCAGTAGCTGTTGGTCCGAAAGCTCCTCCATGCTCAGACAGTACAGCTGTGTGGGTTTTCTTCACAGATGTGTTGCAGATTATTTCAAAGGATTCTGTTTCAAAGGAGAAAATAAGTGATTGGTTAAACTGGTTGAAAATGTTAAAATTAATTTAGTTAATTAAGTTAATTATAGAACCTTTAGTTTGCATGATTATACCAAGTTTGATGACTGTAGCTTGAAAACTGTAACCTGTGGAATCATCTGAGAGAGAGAGAGAGAGAGAGAGAGAGAGAGAGAGAGAGAGACAGAGATACAATTCCACTATTCCAGATCATTAAAGACACATCTATCTTGAAAACTGTAACCTGAGGAGTCATCTGAATTTTTGGATTTAACTTTCCCAGGCATACTTTAATGCATTCCTAGAAAGTATGGGCCACTATGGAGAGAGAGAGAGAGAGAGAGAGAGAGAGAGAGAGAGAGAGAGAGAGAGAGAGAGAGAGAGAGACGTATACAATTCCACTATTCCAGACCATTAAAGACACATCTACAGTATCTTGAAAACTGTAGGAGTATCATCTCCACAAACCTGGTGTAATAAAAATGTATAAAGATAATAACACCTAAGAAGAACAATAGTGTGGTTGCCTAATGACCTATTATAAATATGGTGAGCTGGTCATGGAATTGAACACATGCTGGCTGGGGCCATCCAGGAGAAAACTGGAACTAAGCTTTGTTCTTCAGAGTAGTACTGTCTTCAGTAGAAGTTCTGATCAATTAAACTTTTTATTTTATCTGTATCGGTTCTAATGGAATCTGGAGTTTTTCCCCTGAAAAACACAAGACATGTGGTCTAAAATAAAGGCGCCTGAGTCCAATGCACAGTACAGAAGATCACACATGCAGTACACTGTAAATCAGTGAGTTATTGCTAGAAGTCTCAGTAAGAGATGTTCAGTAGTAAACAAATTCCTTCAACACTCGTTTGTGTCGTGGCTTGACGTCAGAGGGGTCTCGTTAACATTATCCAGGATCCTTATGCTGTGCTGCGCAGAGTGTCTGTAATGTAAACTTAAAGGCTAAAAGAACACGCTGAACCTAAGAGACAGCGACTCCCTCTACGCTCACCCTCTTGCTTGCTTCCCAGCTCACCAAGCTGCTTTGGAGGAGCGAGGCACGTTTATAGCCGTGATGGATCCTTTATGTCATCGAAGGCCGTGGCCATGGGCGTTTATGTAAAGTAGCTGAAGTCTCCGGCTTTACATGGCCTTTGATAGTGAGCTTTCTGCAATGCGGTAAAGTTTTCTTTAGGTCCTGGCACGGCTGCAGAACAAAAACTACTGAAGAGAGCCTTGAGAGATACAAACATCAAATGACAATGTGGCGGAGAGAGAGAGACAGAGAGAGACAGAGTGAGAGAGAGAGAGAGAGAGCAAGCATGCGTGTGCGGGCAAGATGTGTGTAAGCAGCTCTCTGTGTCCTATTAGTGGTGAACAGGACGAGGATGGGAAGCGCCCCATGTGGACGACGGCTGTCAAGGCTCCATTATCTGGCCTAAATAAAGAATAGCCAAACAGCTGTTACTCACATCAGTCCAGCACTTACAGTATCACAGCCAGTACAGTGCTCTGCACCACAGGCCACCGGCTGAAATGGATACCATTAATGGATGCTGTAAAAACGGGGCGCTCGGATTATCCTTGTCGACTTGTAAAGCCTGCAGATTACCATTGTGTTACCAAGTCAAACGACTGTTCCAATTGTCTGCTTCCGTTTCGAAACTATCATCTGGTAAACTGATCACAAGAACAGTGCACATGTCTGGATGAATCACCGAATCGCACTAAACTGCTGTTCGCCATGTGGAGAAGAATAGTGTGTGGGAGGAGAATGGAGCACTGAGTGAAGGAACTTGGGCTGGAGTGATGGTGAGCTGGAGTGATCTGTCTCGTGCTGTCAATGTCTTTTGCTCCTTGATGCGCCTGCCGTACAAAATAAAAATCAGTACAATCACTCATAATATACTCATAATATATCTTAAAAGCATTGCATATACTTCATTAAAGGATTCAGTCATGACCTCCTTGTTTCTACACTCACTGTCTCATTATAGCAGCTCCACTGACCTTTCAGTCTGTTCGTCAATGGTCAGGACCTCACAGGACCACCACAGAGCAGGTACGGGATGAGATGTGGGAGGTGGATCACTCTCTGCACTGCAGTGACACTGACAAGGTGGTGGTTTTCTATTAGTGGTTGAAGAGCGTAGGTGTGTCCAGACTTTTGAATGTACTATGTGTTTCGTCACCAAACCACAAACATGTAAAGCTTTTTGAAAACGGTTAAAAGAACATTTTTATAATGTTGTCCATATGTTTCAGCATTTGCTGGAAAACATCTAAGCTACCAAAGACCGTTTTGGCATGGTGTCCATGTTCTGGGGGAACAGAAGTCGGCACAGTGCAGACAGTAAAAAAGCTAATATTAACATGAAATAAAGGCCAAATCACAGATGTTTTAGGCAATTTAGAAATGAGTCTTTTAGATCCTAAAAGGATAAAGTGGATTTATAGTCACCCTAAACATAGTTTAATCTAAGTCTTAGTATCGGCATCATTTAATTATTATATTAGATGCAATAAATGTAAGTTCACATTAGTACTAATACAAAACAGTTTCAAAATAGTTAAAGCTACATCACCTTCTGGGGTCTATGAACACACTGGTGTGTCCAATTCAATGATTTCCGATGTTTTTATTGGTAGTGCTGTACTACTCAAGTCTGGTCTTGGTCTCAAAACCAGTCTCAAGACCATATACAAGCAGTCCTTATTTGGACTTGGCTCTAGTGGTCTTGACTACAAACCTATCTATTATTATTTTTTGCAACAATGCAGCACAAAAATACAGCATTTTACCGCAAGATCTCACGTGACTTGAGTTAAGAGGTACTGAAGAAGGGTTGAGAAGCTCATTTTCTTCCTCACTATGTCTTACTTGTAGACTCATGTGTCTGGTATCTGCCGCACATCTGTAATCGTTGGATGGACACTGAGGAATTCCAAAATTGCACTTTAAAAATGCTTTTAAACTCCAGAGATCTCGTGATTCCCGAGATGCTGTTTTTACCGTGGTTTTGTGGTAAAGTTCATCCAGGACACATGTAGCCTTGGTTCACTGGTGGGTTTTCATGACACATTAAATTAGTGCATCTAAAAAAATTGAATATTGTGAAAAAAAATAAGGTTTGTAATTGAATTCATTACGGTCGGCTGTCATATATGTTATATTTCAAGCTTTATGTTCTTGAAATGTTGATTCTGTCTGATTAGTCATTAAGTCAAACTAAAATATTCTTATAATACGGGATTCTGGATTTCAGATTTTCATGAGCGATAAACCATGACACGAAATATATCATTTTACATGTAATGAATGTAAAATCTGTTACTTTTTGTATAACATTTTATTGTATTTGTGATTCTAGACATTGTGGCAAATGTCTCTACAATGAAGTTCTGAATTACATTAAATCTTAACCCTTTAAACCCTTGAAAACATTGATAATGGAATTAATTCTACTTTAGACGTTAGCTGACCGTGTTATCATTCAGCGATGTCTGAAAAAGCCTAGTAAGACCATCACAAACGTTTTACGATGTGATGGTAGAGATTACTAATTCATCACAGGCTTTTAACGGCAATATCATTTAATGATTAAAGCCGGCTGTCTGTCACAGAAGGACTAGGTTGATCATGTGGACCCCTGCTCTACGGTAAATGAACACAAGACAAATATCACACACGTCCCATTTTACCTGCCCTCCCCAACGTGTCGAATGCATCTCCAGGCTGATATGAACTGCTCGGTGAGTGATAGGCGAGAGGCCGCAGACATCGAGGTGGCCATTAGAGACAGAGTCTCTGCAGCGGTAGTGTGTTCAGTCAGTAGAGCAATACATTTCATTGGGGGGAGCGTGTGGGGGGGCAGGGGGAATGTGGTTTATGTTTCTCTTATCTTTAACGTATGTTGGTAGGAGTGAAATTGAATTCCAGAGAGTGGAGATGGAAAGGATGAGCGTGTTTGTAGTTTATGTCTTTGGACAGCATTTCTCCCATTTGGCCTTCACGTGCTGATTGGGTCTCTGGGATGTTTCAGCTGGATAATGACTAAGGTCAAAGGTCACCGGCTTACTTTTCTTGCATTATCTGTAAGGTCCGTTCTGGACTGTTGGAATGAGTACAGTGTAAATGGGTATGTACTTGTTTTAATCACTCAGCTGAGCCTGTGAGTGGGTGGGTGTATATTTGTGCTTTTTGCATTTCATGGGAAAGCGTCCCTGTTTGGTCATCTGAGACGTGACTTCTCTCAAAAAATTCCTCGGAATACCCTTTGAGTTTGCTAGTGCGCAAAGACAGGGCTGTCAGTTTTTTTTTACAATGGAACTATCTGAGTGGAAACGCCTGCTAGATAAACCTGCTGTTCCTGGGTGGTGAGAGAGCTGTAGTGGGAGTTCAGCTGGGAACGGTCTGTGGTTCCCACCTTTTTCCCCTCCAGAAATGTAGTACACCACCTTATTTGCTTCAGGCTTGTTCCAAAAGTCTGCAGATGAAATAGCTCTAAATGAACACGTCTGCAGATCCTTACTGACATAAGTACCAGAACAGCTGGTCCTACACGTTTAGGGAGCGTTCCTCTCAATATTTTATTGTCCAACTTTGCAAATGTGACATCTGATTCCCTGGAGATTTGTATTCCAGCTTCATCAGAACATTTTTTTTTCTTTGGGAAGACAACTACCTACTCTCTCTATCACTCACAGGAAATAGGTTCACTTATAACCTCAGACTCCACAAAACTAGTGGTTCCAGCTATTTTGTTTGTGTTTATCATTATATACACGTTTAATCACACGTACATGTGATTGCCATGAGCTGTCCGTTCGTGGTGCTCTTTTGCCAAATACACATAACCCAGCCTTTAATGTGCAGGAAGAATAATGGAACAAAGTGTGCCACTTTTCACAGTTATGGAGCTTCTGAAAAAAGGAATTAATAAACAGAAACTAATGCAGATGCATGATTTTACTAGGGTTATGGTTAAGGTACGGTTTGATATTTCAAATCACACTGCTTGTCTGGTTTGCATCACTAATTCATGCATATGCCTGATGATTACACGCTGTATGACTCCTGAAATGCTCTTCTACAGTCTGACCTTATTGGTGGATTTACGTCACTGTGATGACTCACAGGAGCCAAATTACACGGCTTTACTAGTTGCTGTCCTCACTGTGTCCCCTCAGTGCAGTGTGCATTTGGCTGTCTGAGGAAATTGTTCTAGGGTCTGGTAGGGGTAAGCTTTTAGCTTAGAACTTGGCTAGCACCCATTCACTTGACAAGCCATTGTGCACGACCCCCACAGCATTCCTCATTGCCTTCCCCCAGCTGTCATGTATCTACACTATATGTCCATATGTTTGTGGACACCCCTTCTGACACAGATGTTCAAATGCACACACAGCTGGTCTAGTCCCTTATTGGCTCAATTGGTGAACTTATTGGCTCCATGCCTAATGCCAGATGTAAGCCCACCAGCATGGAGCTGTGGAACAGTGGAACTATGTTTTCTGGAATGCTGGAGCTCTATTCAATACTTTTGAGTAGGGGTGACTTGGGGAGTTGGGGATGAGATGGGATGATCAACAGCCGACATCCTGAATTCACTAATGCTTGTGGATGAATGCAAATCCTCATAGCAATGCTCCAAAATCTTCACTGCACAGTACTGGCAGTTACTCCAACAACATTGGGATAAACTATTTTTTAATACCCTTAATTTCAGAAAAAACTATAAAAAGATAGGTGTCCCAATACTTGTGTCCATGCAGTGTGCCTGCAGGGGTGCTTTGCCCAATTGGTTATCATTATCTTTTAGTCTCATTTCCATATTCTCTCAGAGTAGCCACTGAATTCAGCCTCAAAAGGCTGCAGGCTGGGTTTATGTACATTCCAGGGGCGTAAATATAACCAGTCCAGACTGTTATGTAACAGTTTGGTGGTTTTGAAATTGGCCAATTTCTGCTTTGGTTATGGCGGATATCCTTTTGATGGAGGACACAACAGTGTTTGAGGTTTGTGGTACTCCACTTCCACGTAGGCCTACCCAACTCTTATTATTCAACTACACCCAGGTAAGACAATTTCAGATCTTTCTTGGGCACCTTGTCTGTACCAAGAACCATCTTCAGGATCACATGACTGACAAATCATCAAACTTTCTGGACCACCGATATCATAGACAAGAGATGGAAGCAGAAAAAATATCATGTATCTCTTTCAGAGGCCATGGCATTCCTCAGTTGGAGCATTACCAGCAGATGCAGTTAGATGCAGTGTTTCAGCAGAAGCACTTAAGCAGGACCTGGCTGCTGGAGGAAAGGATGGCAATTTGATGCGGCTTGCTGGTAGCGCTGTTCACGCCCTGGGCGGCGCTGTTATGTGTAGAAGCTCTGTTTCCTCTTGTTTACCCCAAACTGCTCTTGCAATGTGGAAAACAACCCTGAACAAACATGACTCTCAGCTGATATGCTTCCTACCCGCTGAGCATGTGCAGATGATACTTATTACTGCTTTAAGTCCCAGCCTAAAAAGACTGTGACACTGTTCTCTCCACCAGCCGAGGCCGAGCCATACTGCACAAACAACTGCGCAAACAACCAATGCAATTCCTATTTAATCGTGCCAAATTACACTGACATTGTCATATGGGACACCAAACACGGCAAAAGACGGAATGCACTCTAGTTTTCCCAGCTTCCCCTCAAGCTAAAGTTTTCCGACAGTAGAGCTGAGCAATGTAATGCATTAGAAAAACACCACAATCTACAGATACAGAAAGTAAGAGATCCGGTTAAAGAACCTTCTTCACTACAGAACCATTCAATGAATTCAATGAATGGTTCTGAAGTGTAGAAGGTTCTTCTATGGCAGGGTTTCTCAACCTGTGTTCAGCTGTAGGCCGTGAGGCAGTCTCTAGAGGTACATCAGCCCATCCTCAGGGGGAGACGGTATAGGATATGATATGAATGTATAAGTTGATGGACTGTCAACATGGGGTGTGACGTACAGAGACAGCTTTAATAAAGAATTACATCATTAATACATACATTATGAGCACATTATGTAAGTAGACGTGTTGTCTTATGTTTGCAATGCATTGATTCATTGGTCTTCTTTGTGAGGGACATTTGGGGCAGATGTTTTTAAGAGGACATGAAGCTTTTTTAGGCTGTTCATGCCCTCATTTTCACATTTTCAGTGTCAGCACTTGATCAACAAGATGCATTGGAACCCCTGGTCTATGACATCACTCCACCCACTGATGGCCTTCACTGGTCAGGGTCTACATATAATATAAGCCATGATACCTCCAAAAGACTCGTTTTCTAAGGGACATAGTCGACATCCTCGGTCGCCAGATACCTCAAGGAACAATTCAAGTGCATCCAACAGCATCTGAAGTCTAGACTCTATTCCTGCAGCAGAAGAAAAGAGGAAGTTCCCAGTGCCTAAGAGATAGTGATATTGCCCCTGTGCTTATAATATGTTTCTTTGCGTCTCCCTTAATCTAAAGTCGGGTTTTATCTGGGCGACCGGGACCCGCAGTCATCCGTCTGGAGCAGCCTCATTACTGATGATCGCAGCAGGCCGAGCGGCAACAGTTGGCTCCCGCCCAACTCTGGCCAAGGGGATTTAATAAATAAGATCATTCACACCGTAATAATTCACTTCTCCTATCTCATGAGGCATCACGTGTACAGCCTATGTCTTAATGTTCTCCTAGAAGCAGCCCACTGGAAGGTGCCCTTTTAAAGAGGACACAGAAAACAAAGAGGAACCTTGAAAACTTACCGCTTCCCGGCAACTTGGGCATTTTGGGGAAGAGATTTGTTTTTTTGTGTTGCTCTTTTTTTTTTTTTCTCCGTGTAAACTGTTGCAGATGGTTTTATATGATTATGGAAAATATGGATGTTGATAAACAAAGCAATGATTGTGTTGCCAGTCAATGCTTGTGGCAATGAGACAGACCACAGCCATACTAAATAACCAAGGAGGCATCATTAGTCAAAGCAGACAGGGCAGATTTTGATCACTCCAGTTCATATTAAAATCACATGCACAGGCCTGATCTACATATTCCACAGCGATACTTCTTGTTGCCTTGTCATTAATAATGGCCAACGTGGTTCACATGCTTTATGGTTCATGGAGTCCCAATGGCAATGCAATATGATGCGGCAGGGCTATCTGGAAATAATAGAGCATGCCAGATGAGAAACCAGAGATTTGAGATGAGGGAGAGAGGCAGAAAGGGATAAGATGATATGGAATCGGCCTGAAATCTGCAGCCCCCTGGGACGAATAGGGGACTGAGATGAATATGGATTTCCGTTAGGGAGCTCGCGAGCTCTCTGTCCAGGTGATTTGTTCAAAAATATCTGCCATTGCATCTCTTCTCCTCCTACACTTCCTTCACTCCCGCTCGTCTGCTGAAGTCATGGAGTCATTTACAAGACGCGCATTTCTTTTTTTTTATTTCTCTGCAAATTAAAATGCGGTTGAGCGAAGTGGCGACTGGCAATCGCCTCATCTCTCCTCTCCTCCTCTCACTCGCTGAGGCGACAGCGCACTTCTTTTTTATCAAGGTACGAGAGGAGGGATGAAAAAAAAGTGCATCAAGCGACAGTGTAGCTATCACCCATGCAGATAACAGCGAGAGTAAGAGCAGGGAGACTGCGCTGGAACATCAGTCATGACCCGGCACTAATGATCGCTCATCAAAGCACGGATATGATCCGAAGCTTATGAACACGCGCCTGCAGCCAGAATCACCGATGAGACGATAACGAAGCTCACATACAAAACAACACCGGTGTCTCTCTCTTGCTCTCATTCACTCTATTTCCCTCTATCTTTCTACCCATCTCCTCCTCTGTCTCTCCTGAGGACTTGATGCACACTTGACACGCTCCAAACAGTGCATTCCTGAATATAGAGCTGCGGATGGGGTGCTGCGTTTTTTTTTTTCATTGCAGAATCGGAGGCACGTCAAGAAGCAATGGCAGCTGAGGTATTTTTCTGATCCCGAAATGCCATGAATTACAAATCACCCCCCTCTCCCCAAACATGCGAACAAGAATAGCACCGAGGCGCATTGCCATGGCAAGAACGCAAAGCCGCAACAAACAAAAGTTGCAGCAAGTGCGTAGTCTTCGCCCGCTGCCATTACTTTTGAATGAATACAAAACGAGTGCAATCAAATTCCTCTGGAAGTCTGAAAAGAAAAGGTCTCCAGTTCCCTTGTAAGCACCAATGCTTCCGATCAGATAGCAGTTCAGCCACAAATCATTCCCTCCAAGTTCATTACTTTTAATTAGACCTTATTCCCTGGACGTGCTGCCGTCTACACACCGAGCAAACACCGGGGACTGATGCAACCCCGCAGTGACCAAACAGCTTTCAGTGTGATGTTTGCTTACACATAGAGAGGTCAATCTTCATCTGTGCAGAAACACGTGGGGGTCAGAAGTTTATCACAAGGAATCAAAAGCTCCATTCTGGCACCAGCACGTCAATGGACAATGGCTGAAGATGAAGATAGCAAAACCAACAATGAAGCTGGTCTCAATGGGGCTGATCTCATGATGGCTCTACAGAAGCCACTGCACACTATTTTCAATCTCTTTCACAACAGGCCTCATGATTTCACCGCAGAGAACCCAGCAAATGAGAGAATCTGCAGCAGTCAATTAAGACCTTTTCCCAACAACATGCCACTGGGCAGTCTGCAGAGTTCCTGACTTAGGAGTTGTTTGTGAATTCACACTCTTAGAAACAGTGGTTCACTGGCGTAGAAAACATTTATATATAGAATTGTGAAAACTCACAGAACCATTTAGCTGCAGTGCACCAGCGAGCTGGAAATGACTTCAGGAGTAAAATGTCATATATTCATTACATTTAAAGTGGAATATTTTGAGCGTTCTTGTTTATGTTCATATTTATAATTTGTAATTTATTCAAATGTGATTTATTTTTTTGAGATTCTGGTTTTCATGAGCTATAAACCAAACTGATCAACAAGAAAACAAAAGGCTTAAAATGTCACTTTAAATGTAATAAATATAAAATATGACATTTGAATTAAATTGTGTTCACAAATGAGCTTTTGACAATATTCTTATTTTAAAACATAAATGACACTTTTCTGTTTTTAACATGTTTATTGTTTTCTTTGTGTTTATTTATTATATTTTAATATATAGTTTTTGCAATTTTTTTATAGATTGCTTTTCTTAATTACTATTTCAGTTAATGCTGAAACATTGCTTCTCACGTGTCCATTTTATTAATCTTTTTTTTCATTATTTTATTTATTTAATGTATTTTCTTTTTATGTATGTCATTATTATTATGTTTAACTTTATTTATAGATCTATTTATTTTCTTTTATTTTTTGTTATGGGCCAACTTAACAAGTTGTCATGTCAGTCTCATGTCAGTCACTGCTCGATGGGCTAGAAAACGGTGAGGACTCCCCATTAACTTTGAAACCTATTAATTTGCATCAGTGGTTTCCAAGCCTGATTCTGGAGAGCTACTTTCTCGCAGAACCTAATTCACCCCACCTGATCCAAGGATCCCTGCCTCCAGAAGACCTTGATTGGCTGAATGGACAGTGTTCTAGATCACTGCTCTACATGAATCACTTCCCCACATTGAGAGCATGCCTCCTTCTTGCATTTTCCTCACATTTAACTCCATATGAACATGGTCATGTCTAATGGTCATGTCTCCTGTGCTCCTACACCACGGAGACACAACACAGAATGTGTAGATTGACATCTACCTATTATCCTCTGGCTCGTGGTGTTAGTAACGCATACCTGTCCCCAGACATGCTTAGACACAAACTCCACTCACATAGCTGGCTTGCAGAAACACCCCCACACTGCCCCCACCCTCAAACTAGGGCCCCTCTGTGACACCCTCCTGGCGTGAAGGCTACCGAACTGACATGCGTGAGGCAGATAAGACAGGCTTGTTTGGCTTTGTTAAGTGGTGGCTTGTGTGTTTACGCTGAAGCATGATGACAAAATCTTCCAGGTTTGAGAGAAATGTGAGGGTCTCTATCTCTCCCTGTCTCTCTACATTGCTCTCTCTATCTCCCCCTTTCTGCCCTTTGCATTTCTATCTCCATGAACGGTGCAGAGAAAACATTCCAAAGCAAATAGAGCTGCCGTGGAGAGATGAGCGTGAGGATGGATCGGTTCTATGTTCTATATAAACCTAATTTGTCTCATTCAGTAATGTTAGGACTCACTCTTACATGTTTGTTCTGGCTTACGAACCTCAGGACAACTCAATAATGCTGTCGAACTCCCTGCGTGTCCAGACAGGGTCTACAACTCACTCCTGGATGCAGAGAGCTCCTTCATGAAGATTCAAGTTGCACAATGTGGCTCCCCATAAAATCCAGCCATTGACGTTGAGCTAATTGACTAGATGATGGTATCCAAAACAATAATGAGAGCATGTATATTCATATGAATTCTTCCTCCTTCGTAGCTCATGGACTATATGGACAAAAGTATTGGGACACCTGCACATTTATTGTTCTAAAATTAAGGGTGTTAAATGAGTTTCTCCTGCTTTTCTTGGAGTATCAAGGGAAGGCTTTCTACTAGAGTTTGGCTGAAACGTATTCAGTGGAGCACCATCAATCCAGAGCACACAGTTCCACTGCTCCACAGCTCACAGTGTGTTAGGCACGGTGCAAAGAGGTTAGTTTTCATCTGCTCCAGAGAGTCCCTTTCTATTGGCATTTGTGTGCGTTTGCACGCCTGTGTCATAAGTGGGTGCATAAAGTAGATGAATTCATTCATTAGAAGCAATTTCCACAAATTTGGACATGTAGTGTAGAAACCAGTAGATCAATTCTGTGGGAAGTACAGATTGTGAACTTCCCATGGATACTATTCTCATGTTTGTAAGAAGATACGGCACCAACAGACGAAGATAAACATCAATACAGTAAAAAGTAACAACTGTTTCTCATTTCAAAGAAAGCGGTTTAGAAGAACAAAGCTTGGATCCAGATTTGTGTTTGTGTATGTGTTCAATTAAATTAACTGCACACTGGATTTAACATCATTAAACACTGCTTTACCAAACCAGAACTGTAAATAATACCACACTCCCATGTGGGAGCTTTGGAGATGTTTAAATGAACACTGTGATGGAAAACCATGATATTTTCTTACATTTGTTAGTATTTATTTTAATATTATTGTTTATACTGAACTAATAAACACTGACTTCAGTTGTCTGAACATGGCTGAGATCAGATTCAAAGCACACCTAAATATTCTGTACAGAATAACAGGTTAAATATTCATTTGGTTAAATTTTAATATATGAAATTTAATTCAGAATCTTAAATATCCTCTATCATAACTCTTAAAATGAGTTTTTGTTTCAAATTTAAATTTATTTTAAGGAAGAAAAGAGTCTCAGAATATCACCTCATACAAAACAAACACTTTTTTTTCCAGGACATGTTGGTCCATTCATCGATGAAGTGGGGTGATGACCATCCAACATTTCAATCTCACTAATGTGATCGCCACTGAATGCAAACAAATCCTCACAGCTATTCTCCAATCTAGTAAAAAAAACTTTCCGGGACAGTAGAGACAGTAATAATAATTCCAAATAATTCTGCAGAATTTCTATTGATCCATTTATTTATCATGAACCAAATTCACATTCAGTCACAATGTGCAGACGTTTAGATGAGTTGTTTTTATTATTTTTATTTTATTTTATTTATTTATGGTGACAGTGACCATAGATACAGTAAACATAACACTATGGCTGGTTTTCAGCACATGGATTAAGCCTAGTCTGGATTTCAGTGCCACTGATGAATCACCCGTCAACATTCTTTTAGTCTAGGATAAACCTTAATCTGTCTCTCAGAAACAGTCCTTATACTGTACCACACAAGCATAAACAGTTAGTCACTGTCACACAACAGTCTGAACTGTACGGGGGAGGGGAATATCCTTCTTAGCTTTCAATGGATGTCAATGTAAAAACATTGTATTTTTGAGTTTCTGCTGATCGTCATTAAAAATGTTACCATAAAAAGTGTCTAAAGTGAAAAAAACAAACAAACAATAAACAGAAAACCAAGAACTGACATGCAAAGCTTGAATGAATGACAGTAGATTTTCAATGGGTTCTTTTAGGGACTGTTTTAGTCGAATTCAAATCCATTAAAAAGCTATTGGTCGTGTAGGAAACATGCTTTGTCAGACTCAAACCTGTCAATACAGAGGGTAAATGTAATTGATTGCTTAGCTGATTAAATAATCATTATTTATGCAGTGTGATTGTGTAATGATAACTAAATAATAAAGAAATATGACAGTAATAACTAAAAGTTAACACTTGACTGTATCTAACGCTGCCCGTTGGATTACATGCTGTTCAATCTTGCTTCAGACTGATTGCAGCTGATGCTCCATGTAGGCCAGCGCTGCCGTTTTGTTGCCATGGACTGAGTGACGTTGTCATTGTACTGCCTTTGTGTCGAGCGATGGCTTCTGAATGGGGGATGATGCGGGTGGTAATTTGTAGCTGGTGGTTGGGTTACAGTTCAATGTAAGCCTGTGTGTTACACTGCCATTCGCATGATTAGGACTGTCTTCATGTATGACATTAATCTTCAGAATGAATACCCCACCTATGTGGACTATGATTGATAGCTCTGAACTTCACTGGTCTAAACAGTGGAGAAGTATACGTGTGCTGACTGTCAGTGGTGAATACCCAGACGTAAAGCGTAATCATTTTAATGGGACCGGGGGAAATGATAGTAATGTGTTTCCCTCGTTTAGCTTTGCATCGAGACACCTTCACTTGATTGTAATGCATGGGGAGCTTTGACTTTGCCCTCCAATCACTGTGGCACATCAACAGTGCCCTCGCAGAGCCTGGCAGGAGTGACATGCATCCATTTGGATGTGTGTTAGTGTGTGCACACACTCAGTCAAGTCCCATGGCACCACCTGGCACGCAAACACACTTCACATTTCCCTCCGAAGTGAGCCGCTTGTTTTCCGACTGGCCTGCAGTGGGCCACGGAGGGGAGGGGAGGGCTGGTCTCATGGGCAAACACTAAAGGTTACTACACTCATTTCACATTAAATATCAAGGACAGCAGTAATTACAGCACCCTGTTGTCAGGTTCCAGCTGCATGGTGGGCTACGCCATTTATCTGACCTTGAGAATGCTTGAAAATGGCTGGTCTGGGCGATAGAGGGGGTCATTTGGAATGGATGTACTGGTGGCGCTGCGCTCTGGTTAATTACTCCGCGTTCACTACCCTGACTGTAATTGCGTGTCAGAACCCGCCCTTGTTCTAGAGTGCAATGAGGGTAGACCGATTTATAGTCTCTTGAAAATTAGGCCTGGCCTCTGTTTTAACCCCTTCATCTCCATGGACCTCTTTAGGCCTTTGATGCAGAATGGTCCATACAGTGGGAAACCAAACTCTTCTCATTTATTTTGAGAAGACTTAGTATGCAGACATTGTTTAGGTACTGTTCTCTTTGCAAGACATACAGTGTACAGGTGCCAAACAGTCTGTTGGGATTTGCTGTTGTGTTAGTAAAACCAACGCATTTGCATATTCAGCCTACAGTAGGCTGTGATGAGGAGTATTCCAGCAACACAGTCAATCAGAGCAGAGACATTTATCATTATGTGGTTAGGCTTAAAGGTACAGTCCATAGAAATGGCACCAGTTAATTCAACTTGAAAACTAATACCATTAATGGACCTCAATGGAAACACAAAACAGAGGATATACCTCCATTACATTAGTAGTACTCTTTCCATTCTAATGAATAGGGCTAAAATGGGCTAAAACCTGGTCAAACGTAATATCTGGCATTTTTCTCAAGTGTTTGAATGGTTAAATGTGTGGAACAGATCTTTAGAATCAAAGATTCACTTTTAAAATGAGCTGGGTCACATGAATGAGCAAGGTCACATGTTCACACATTCACCCACTGTCCTGTGATGCATCCAGGATTTTTAGTATATGTCATTTAGGGACTCCGTGTGTTAATGTGAAGGTCTAAGCATCTTTTAAAAGGTCTGTGGCACATATTTCACCACGGGCCCATAAGGGTTAAAAATATATGTTACACATGCATGTTTTTTATGCTGATATGTGACTGGAATATATGTCCCATATTTGAAAAGGGCCAGTATCAAATAATGATGGGACACATGCATGTTGTATATAGCTGCTGTCCAATGAAATGTGTGTCTGTTGTTGTCCAGTTTTAGTTTTCCCCTTGTTTCTCCACACCATCTGTAAACTGTGTAAATAATCCTGTATTAACAGCCTGATAGAAATACTCATAAATACTCAAAAATCAGTGTTAATTGCTCGTATTTTACCTTTACTTCAATTCAGAGTTAAGCATTTTTTTTTTCTACTAAATTTTGGAGATACATGTTTTTCATTGGACAGTGAAGATATGCAGAGTATGTATGAAATACCTGAAATCTATACATATCACCCCAATATATCTATAAAGTATCACCATAAACCATATAGATTTTCATATGGGTCACTTCAAAGGATCCAGTATAGTTGCTTTGCTTTAAGAGAAGAGGTTAAGGAGTTAAGTCAGAGGGCCCAGAATAAGAACATGACTAACTGGACAGGGCAGAAACTAGGCAGAAAGCAAGAGAGAGAAGTTTTGCAACAGGCCGGCTTGTAATTAACACCATTTCATTGCACAACCGTGTGACTGCTAAGAGTGGAGCTAGTCACTGTGTGGGTGTGAATTGTTGTCGCGCCATTGTGGGTGGCTCTGAGTGTTCAAATATAGTCTCCTGCTGTGGCAGCCAAGGAATGCGGCCTGCCTCTGGTTCGGACAGGCCGGGGACATTGTTAAATGCTGAGGATTATCAGAGCAGTCGTGCCGAGAATGCTTCAGCTGTTACTCGATCTTGGATGTATGTTAGTGCGAATGTTAACCGAGAGATAGTAAGTGCCGTCAGTGGACGAACAGACCCCCAGCACCGATAGCCCTGCTCGATCCCAGCCCTACTGACCCACATTTCACACCTCCATTCAGAAAGTCCCAGTGAAATGCGTGCTTGCGCTTAAGCCTGGGCTGCTAATTAAGTCGGGAGCTAGTCCAGAGCTGTCACGGCTTTGTCAGAAGGTTACGCATGATTTACTGTTCGCACCCCCTCAGCCGTGGCCTTATATCACACTCTACAGTCCCATAATTCCTGTGCGGGAAGCAGAAGTCACTGCATACACAGCCACAGTAAAGGGAGTGTGTGACAGTTGAATGTACATGACAGACTGTAAAACAAGGAGTATAAAACAAACGGGGAAAAGACGGTGCCTTGAACCTTATTCGGGTGGGATTCCTTTTACATGGGGAGGTGGGGTGATGTAATTGTTAGCCGAGGTTCTCAGTGATTTTAGTTCTGCCTGATTTCACAATGTCAGTCATTTTTATAGACCGTGTACTCCTGTTTCAGTCACGATAACCTCAGGTAATATTAATCCCATGCGAATCCACACATGTATATTCCACCATATCCCGCGAAAATGTCGTTTCTCACATTTTTTTCTGAAGTACGAAGGTGCTCGAGGAGGCGTTTAGTTTTGTCGCGCATGGCACAGGTGCCTCGGGTTGTTCAAGTCAAACCTCGGGTGCTGTATGACATAGAAAACTCAAATCCAGAAGCCAAGTCAAAGGACTCCTTAGAGGTGCAATGCCTCTGGCAGCTATATGCTTATATACATGTTATGAACATGTAGCTGATAAAATTCATGTCCTTTGCACAATGTTTTTTTTGTTATTCACCAAAAAGTACTTGCTAGATGGTCTTATTTTCCTAGGTTACTCACATTTCTCTTCATTTGATATGTAAATATTAACAGAATGTATATATTTTTATGAATTTGACCATGTTTTGATAAAAAAATGTAATTTTGCCTACAATTTGTTTTGGCTTATAAGGACTAAAAGCACTATACATCTCTCCAATACTGTTGGAAATTGAGCTTAAAATGAAGAACTGTATTGGTTCGATAGACAAGGATTTTTATGACAATAAGCTCTTCAAAATACTTTACAGTATTCCAAATCGAAAATATTTTATTATTTATGTATGTCTCGGGACTTTTATTCTGAAATTTGAGCAAAAGAAAAGAGTGAAAACGGCCCCTCCTTTCTCATTTTCCTCTTTAACCTGATATCTGGGTCAGTGATGTCTTTAGCCCCGCCCCCTCTCACTGATTAGTCAGAGTCTGTATGCAGGTTGAGCACGTACACATGGACAGAGCAGTAAAAAGTGAGTGAATTTGACTTGGATTATTGACTGATAGGATTTCACACAGTGATCAATGGTTATATAGGATACTACTTTGTTATGATATGTAGCTTATTATAGTTTACTTGATGAAGCCTAGAAAACAGCATGTACCTGCCCGTGACTTGCAGATTTTAGGTTCTAAGTAAAGTTAAGTAGAGTACCCACTGCCATGTCAGCCTTTTATGCCACCATTTCTTATCCTGTGCAAATCAGTCATAAATGTTACTGATGTCCATTACTAAAATCACATTACTCCACCTCATCATGAAAAACTGATCATGTCCTATTGGGCTTTAGGTACGTTTTGATTACACTTTATTACACATTCACATATAATCCCGTTATAGTTCTGACATGTTCATCAGTAACCCACTAAGACCATGTAGGCTTATTTTAAAGCTGCAACATCGGACAACAAACCATATTGTTATTAAATTGCTACATATTATTGCATTGCTTTGCTATATTTAATAAACTCATTAAATCCAGGCCTGCTTTACTTCAAACACATTTTCTACCACCATTTGTACCCGTCAAGTGGATCCACTAAATCCTGGCCTGTCCGGCTCACTTGACTGATATTGGAGACATAAGCACACATATTTTCCGAGTTTAAAGAGATGAGAACACCTTTTCTGCCATCTGTTTCTGGCTAAATAAATGGTTAAGCCTGAGAATTTACTGACTTAAAATAAAGTGTTTGTGACATCCCTCTTATTAACGCATGTTATGAGGGGTCACCTTATGTTTACACCTTTGAAGCCTGTGTAACTGCAGAAACACTGTCTTTACTGTCCAGGGAGGACTTTCTTCTGGAGTTGGAGCATGGTCAAGTCAAGCCAAGGGTGAAGGATTGAGCATTTGGCTGCCTTCTGTGAGGTCAGGATGATCATCACTCCAGTCATCCCCAACTCTTCAACTGGATGAAGAACTATCATTCCAGAGAACCCAGTTCCACTGGTCCACAGTTCAGTGCTGGGAAGATTTATATCCCTCTAGCTCTCTGTCTCTCTCTCTCTCTCTCACACACACACACACACACACACACACACACACACACACACACACACACACACACACACACACACACACACACACTGCAAGAAGTATGCAACTTATGTTGTTTGAGGGCAAATAATTGATTTATGGTCGTACCTACAGGCCTTTAGGGTTTAAAGTGTTAATTAAGTTAAAGTGGACAGTGTCAACGTCTCTGAATTAATTTACACTTCAGGCATTAGACTGACGCCTACATCCAGAGAGATTCACATTTTAATCATGCCACACAGATAGCAGAATGTGAAGTGGAGTCCGGCCCAAGGATTCTTAATGGCATGCTTATCCAGCTGGGGAATCAAACTCCAGCCTGCCCTGGAAAGGATGGGGTTGTTATCCACTACACTACACTACCACGCTACCCTCTATTACAGGTGAGAATGCCCATGGTATAGGCTTTTTAACATCAGTATTATGAATACTATCATTGTGACGATGATAAACAAACAATGCACTGTGCATCCTTCCTCTTCTTCTGGATGTCTGTGGCCTGCAGGTATAGCAGTCTTCAACTCGAAGTCGTCACCACTGCTTAGATATTATCACTAACCCTGAAGTCATTTCAGAGGCTTGCAGAGAGGTGGAACCAGCATGAGATCACTGCTAAAACCCACCTGGGTAGCTCGCTGTCAGACATGATTTGTGGCGTTGTCGTCCTTGCTGTTGTTTTCCAGCAGAACCATCGGGCCTTGTGGGAAATGGAGTTTAGTGTTCGCAGTGTGTTTCTCTCCTTTTTGTCCCCTGGAGGAGGTCTGGCAAGTCTTCATCCATTAGCAGCTATGACGGCTGAGGTGAGCAGTGTCGTGTGTGCGGACACACTCCGCTTCCTTCCGGCCGCTGTGACAGAAAGCTACGTCTGGCTGTTCTCTGGGGCACGAGCGTCCATCTTCAGCTGGCCGCTGTTTGGCAGGGATGCACTTCCGTCACAGCTAACTGTCCTTTCCATGGGGAATGACACTGATCGAACCATCTGGAGATTGAGCAAATTTGATGGTCAGCAGCAGTCACAAATAACATTAACCATTCAGAACGGCATATCAAGTATGTAGAAGAACAGGGATAAAATATACTTACTGAATGGACAGTCTGGAGCTCCAGAGCTGTCAGTTAAGATAGTGTATCTTCACTGTTACATAAAAAAAAGCTTGTATCTCCAAACTTCCAACTTAACCAGGAAAATGAGAGAATGACAGAATTTTCAAATTGATACAGTTTGATAAAACATAAAACATGAAATATAAGGTTTTGGTGTGACAGGGATAATATGCTGGATAAACTGGGATGTTGGTGCTGCTGTCTGACTCCTTCTCACGATCACTCTGGTTTGTGACGATGGAGCAGTTAGACGCCAGTGTTTCAGGATGCTCCATGTTTATGTCACCTTCTGGTTCTCTCCTTAGTTACGCTGTTATCGTCAGATCTGCAATGTTGATCTGGTAATGTTTACATTCTCTGTTCTCTTTTTAAATTTAAAACTAATTCATCTCTGTATCTATTCCAAGTTAACGATGACCCACCTGCCTGGACAGATTAGATCCTAACCTCAAGCTCTTCTGCCCCATCTGAGAAGGACCTCAAGCTCCCCGATACATCTTTACATTAGCTTTCCATCTTCCGGCTACTGGACCTGGACTAGTTTCCCACCCTGCTCTGGACTAGCTGCTCACCCACCATCACCAACTGTGTAGAAATCTACTATTATGTCAGTACCTGACTATCAGAACAGAGGTGTAGTGGTCCAGTGTCCCTTAACTGTGTATAAGTAGTTTGACTAGAGGACGATGGGTCCTCTCCTTGTGAGCCTGGTTCCTCCCAAGGTTTCTCCAGCTCTGAGGGAGTTTTTCCTTGCCACTGTCACCCTTTGGCTTGTTCACCAGGGGATCTGTCATTTATACTTTGTTCCTGTTTTAACCTTTTTATTGTTTGATTTCTGTGAAGCTGCTCTGTGACAACTTCAGTTGTGAAGCGTGCTATATAAATAAATGTTGATTTGATTTGATTATACGCTGGGTAGAGCACTTAATGGTTCAGCACTGAATTCACTGTCCAAATATTTATTTGGTCATGTATTTCCATTACTCCCGTTATGCATCTTGCATCTGAAGTGCTAATTTCAAAGTCAATATAAAATATATGTTTTACTTTATTTTACATTATGCTGTGGGTCCGACTGACCAATTTCAAAGTTTAAAATACAGGGAAAATATTTAAATTATATTTGGATTTTGAAACCCTTGATGAAATTATTAATGAAATAAGAAAGTGATTTTTTAAATTGAGACAGTTTGTTTTACTTAATTCAAATGTCCCACCTTACTGGGTGACAGTTGTATTAATGTGGTTAAAATAATGAAAAATATTCAAATATATATATATATATATATATGTTGTTTTTTTTTCTCTCATTACCAATTTGGTTACTAATTACTCCCTCAGCCCCCCAGTCAGGACTGTCTGTCTGTCTGTTTCATGAAGAATTGAAGTGAATTTGAAGCTAATTTGGGTTTCTCCACCAGTGAAACAGTAAAATCCTGTTTTAGAGACACTACATGTTGCATTACTGACTGAATAAATGACAATCATGAACTGACCTGGCTTTTAGAGATTTTTTTTAATAAAGGAAAACTTTTCCAAAATTATTATTTTAATAAAGTTAAATACATATTCTCAATATTTGCCTTATGTTACCCATTAATACAGGAGAAGTAAAAATGGATGAATGAATAAATGCATAAATAAAAGCATAAATAAATAAATAAATAAATGCAACATAAGAAAATTTTACAGGGTTACATTTTAAATCAGTGGTTTCCAACTCTAACTTTACAAAACACTGGATCCAACCCGAATCCCCCCACCTGGTCCAGTTAACTACTGTCTTCAGATGCCCCTAATTGGCTGAACTGGGTGGGTCAGATTTGGTTTGGAGCTGAAACCTGCAGAAAGAAGTTTAGACACCACTGATGGCCCACTAACAGCAAAGCTGGTGGTCCTTTGGCATTTTGCTCAACATTTTCTGGGCCAACTGCCAGTATTTAAGCAGAGTATTAGACAAAATACCACTTTCACACGAGTGCAGTTGACTTATTTTACCTTTATAAATTAGTTTAGTCCGTTACAGGACTATGGAACTGCACAAAACCTCTCTGCATAAATGTGTAACACTGCATTAAGGGGGTCTAATCTAAACTAGTGTAGTCCCTGTAATATTACTCTACTCTGCTTCTTTCACTTTTGCATTTCTCAGCTTGTCAGCAAACACAAATATACAGCTGTCCATGAGGGAGTGGTCAAAGTGTGATTTGTATTTACAGCAGTGGGGTGAATTATACATATCAACTGTAGGTGGAGCCCAGGAGCATATACCAGTAGTCCAGTAATTACAGTCTGTAATTATTGATCTACAAAGTGCTCCTGTATGGTAAGAGAAGCTGACAAAATGGACAGTGAGCATAGAAACAAGAAAGTGGTCATAATGTTATGGTTGATCAGTGTATGTTAAAGAAGAGACTCAGTGCAATGGACCAATGGATGTGCATTTTTTGGTGATGTTGCTTTGAAAGGGGTCTATTCTCATGTAATGCTGCCCTAAATGTTGTACTGCTGATTCGTCAAATGTGAGAATGTCATTCAGAGACAGACTTTAGTGTCTTCGTTCTGTCTTCAGCTTAAAGACGTTAGTATTGCACAAAAACAGCCCCCGCCAGATCAGTTTTTACTGAAATAGGTTAAACATGACACATTTTGGCTCGTCTTGGCAAAGTTAAAGAGCATTTAATAAACTGAGCGAGCCCTTATCCATCTGCTGTGCTCTCTCTCTCTCTCTCTCTCTCTCTCTCTCTCTCTCTCTCTCTCTCTCTCTCTGTGTCTTTCTCCTGAGGCTAGCACCGTCTCAGTTGCAGCATCATTCATTTCCTGAAGAATGTGAAGCAAAGGGCTCTTGCCACTGCAGGCCAGGTCACGAGATATGAGTGAGTCATTTTCAGCTGAACACAGGTGTTTACTCACTCGCGCACACACACATACACACACACACACACACACACACACACACACACACACACACACACACACACACACACTCTTTAAGCAGGCAGTACAAGAGCATGAGCACCACTCTTCAATGGGTCTTGTGGAACACACTCTCGAGCAAAATGCAGTTACGGGATCTATACTCGATTGAATGCCGCCATTAACCACACGCACCATAATTGAACCCATAATTCTGCTTTTATTGAAAATATGAAAATCTCTGTATTGTAAAATCAAATGTGCCAACCCTTCTTTTTGCGAGAAGTGAAAAGCGTAAAAATAATGGCATTTTATTGAATGAGAATTATTATGGCAATTTTATGAACAATATGAAGCACCCCATTTCAGCTGTTTGCTGTTGGTTTTACGATTCTTTATGGGACTCCAGTGCTGTAGATGGAAAAATACAGCCCCAGTAAGGTGGTGTTAACATGTAAGCATGGTAATGGTCTGGCTGAGTTTACACAACGTGCCTGCCGTGTGCTTTACAGGCCGTGAGTTGGCACAATGATTTGCGTGAAGACAGTTCCTCTACCTTTACAGACGTACGCTCGGTGAGACGGGTGAGTCAGTGGTCGCACCTGAAGCTGCAACCTGTGTTTGCACAGTGTGTGTAGACTGGGCTTGGCCTAAAACAAAAGATCTAAATGCCTTAGTCATGGGAAAATGATCTAATGAAAAGCAGATAGAGCTTATGGTTTGATTTGCCAGTGCAGAGAGACAACAGGTCTTAAACCAGCAGTACGGGGGAAATGACAGATGACACATTGCTCAAACATATGATATCATAGTCCAAAGTCCGTGGCTGCATCAGGGCGTTACAGAACAGGGTTGGGCAAGGTTACGCAATTTATGAGTGAGTGTGTGTGTTTGTGAGAACGTACACATTGGCGCTAAATCAACAAGCACCTGCTGCTGGAGTCTACCCAGCAGAATCGTGACCTACATGATGGTTCAACAGTCTGGAAACCTCACTGTCGATGTGGGAAATCTATATTTTTGCAAATGAATGAAAGAGCAACAGCTTATATTAAGATCTGCTTCTAAATCCATTTGTAATTCTGTATTGAATGAAGTCATAAGTTGAATATACAAGCAAGCTTCGATTACATGGACAAAAGTATTGGGACATGTACTCATTCATTGTGTCTTCAGAAATCAAGGGTAGTAAAAAGTTGATCCTGCTTTGCCGGAGCAACTGCTACCACCCCAACTTTCCAGTTCATCCCAAAAGTATTGGATGGAGCACCATCATTCTAGGATAGTGTCTAGGATATATTGAACAGATGTTCCTTATAGCTGATGTGTTGAATGTAGGAGAAGTGATAAAACAGTGGTGTGTGTGTGTGTGTGTGTGTGTGTGACCATCTATAAATGGTTCTTTGATCAATGACAGAGGTATTCGTGAACAGAGGTCACATGATGAAGGTGACATAGACATTTTATTCTTTTCTAAAGAACAAGTTTGAGAACATTCTTAGGAAAAGGCCGGTGAATGAGGCCAATGGTTGTAACAGACGTGAGTGTAAAGAACCTTTAATGAAGCAATGGTGCTAAAGAATCACGCTTCATCTCAGTGGTGTGATTTTAAGGGGAATAAATACACAATAAAACTGACAACCATTAAATCTGACATCTTCAGTTTTTTTGAGATAGTAGTATATCCCGAGGGGTCCCACAGGGGGCTGTTTTAGGGCTTACTGGACGGATGTCAGTGTGGACTACAGGGTCTGGGGGGTTAAACCAGATCCTGAATGCAAAGTTTCCACTGATTAGTCAAACCTCTGCCGTTGGTGTTTGGACTTTCTTGATGTGTGTTCATTGTTCCTATTGTTACAGTGACAAAGGGTCTGTAAAAAAAATCTCATTTGAGCGTCTTATCGTGATTGGTTAAATGACTGGCCATGTTATTACAAATTCGACTGCCTCCAAAATCTCATTTCTAATTCTGTTTCCTGTCATTACTCCTAATTCTGTTTCACTTGATGGAGTTGGAAGAAATGTTGCCATGACGACAGAATTATTAATTTGCCTGTCTCCAGCTTCCCCAGCCCCCACTTCCCAAAAATGAATGAGTGCACAGAAGCAGTACATTATGAAGATAAGATGAATGCATGTTATTGTGTTAGATTTGTGGAATCAGATAATGGGATAATAAAGGTTGCGGCCTAATGAGGCAGAAGGAGTGGGATTGGATGTGACAACTCTGTTTACATGTCTCCATCCAATGTATTTTGTCATGGGTTGTTTGGTTTTGTTTACATGGCCCTAACTACATTTTATTCCGTGTTGTTCCCTAAATTACTGACTAAATAGTTGGTTTCAGGGGGAAAAATGTGGGGAAATATAAGATGCAGCACTTGATGCTCTACACTCTTCATAACCTCTTTTCATCACTCCACTGCTCTCCACCACAGAGAGGGAAGGTGCTGTAACTAAGCCAACATTATTTGTTGTGACAAACACATGATACGGAGCACTGTAACTTCTTTCCTTCCCTTCAGGTCTTCTTTGTCATTTCTTCTGCTTCGGATTCTTCCACGCCAACAAGCAAACACACAGCGAGCGGTAGAGACAACGTCGCAGACGCAAACTGTGGGTGGGAAAAAAAAAAAGCCAAAAAGAGGTAAACAGGCTCTGTAACCGAGGGCAAGGAGCTGCTGGGCATTGACCAGGGAGAGAGAGAGAGAGAGAGAGAGAGAGAGAGAGAGAGAGAGAGAGAGAGAGAGAGAGTACTTTCTACACACAGACTTGTGTTTTCAGTCCAAAAATGCAGTTTATAAACTTTATTTTAAAAATGGTTCTCCTCTAGATGAGTCAATATTACACACAGTCAACCACAAGTGCCCTCAGTTGCTCCATTAAAGCAATCCTTTGCCAGTTTTCTGGATAAACTGGAAACCCAAATAGTTAGACCTTTTGGCATCTTTGCATGTTGCTCTCATTGTTGGCACAGATGTGCAAATACACACACATAGCTTCTCTAGTCACTGTAGAGAAGCACTGCCTATTGGCAACCTATTGGCCAGGTGTGGCAAGAGAGTTGAGCTGTGGAGCAGTGAAACTGTCTGCAATGATCAAAATTTAGTACTTTTGCTGCAAGTTGAGAAATTGGGGATGAGGTGTGGTGGTGATCATCCAATATCTTGACTAACCTCAATCATGCTTTTGAATGTTATTGAATGCAGTCAAATCCTCACAGCCAAGCTCCAAAAATGGAGGTCAGTATGGGATTTGTCCCAGCTCCTCCCACAACATAGACATTTTGACTTGGTTCCACCTACACTGACACAGAGTTGCCTATAGTTGGCTTAATTGTGGTGTTTTCACCTTTCTTTAGAGCACTTTTCACCCAAGGACGGCTGACCGTTGACAGGCTCCACCCTTTGTAATAACGAGCAGTTCATGGGTTGTTCGCATGATTGGTTGTAGAGTGAGTTTATTAGTTTTGATGGCCTGCAGAGGAGAATGAGATGGAGTGAGTTAGAGACTCGATATGGACTGAGAACGTAAAACAACAGTCCCTGATATTTATTAGAAGTTATTATTCATAGTTATTAATTAGTGGGATTTGATGTTGTCCCACTCCTGCACTCACTGGACTGACTGGACTGCACTCCCATGCCTGACACCAAAATTTAGTCCCGTGCTGCAAGGTATAGGGACAGGTCCTTGAGTCCTGGAGGACTGCAGAACTCCAAAATCTATTACAACACTTTTTTATCTGGACAGTAAAGAGAGTTACTCAAACAAAAGAAGGACGATGTCTTTTTAATAGCCTTGACTTCAGAAGAAACAACGAATGAGCAGGTGACCAGTACTTTTAAACCCATGTTTTGTTGATTTTCTATATATAACAGCATGCTGTAATGTGTCAGAAACCACATGATCCAGTCTATTTGACATTATAATCACCTCAACACAGCATGTGATTATTTAGACTTCAGATTGTAAGATGCTGATGGGTGGGATACAAGCTTTAGTGCAAAACAAAATACTTATAACAGGCGCCGGCAGATTTCCTACATTTGAACATTTGGAATATCTTAATATATATGATATTTTATTCATCAGAGTATAGATTTCTTTCACTGTTTCAGATCCTGTGGAAGTCCATCTTGTGTGAAAAGTGTGAAAACTAATTCCCAGGCTATACTCGTGTCACTGATGGTCCAGGTAACCTGATAGACAGTGTCCCCCTTGAAAAGGAAAAGCACCGTATGTATTCATTCAGCCAGTCCTCTATTGAGAGCCTGTGCTCATGTTTACACCACACGGTTTAAAAATACCTCCCCCTAATTCAGGGGAAAAAAGAGCGAGAGGTTAGTTCCCACAGAATGCTGCTGAAAATAATAAAATGCTTAACATTCCTGATCCTGGAATAAAAGGCAGCAGTCTTAAGCTCATCAAATCACAGGGGAAAACAGGCCTCTGCCACTAAACACTCAGCGCCGCCAGAAACAATGACAATTCAACTGTCCTCCAGATTTTCCACTGCTTTTAAGATCTACTACCAGCATTTCACTTTTACAAATGAACCCCCACCAACCAGCACGCACACTCATACAACCACACACTTTATCCCACTTGGAAGCCTTTTTGTCTCTCTCGCGTTCCAAGGTACAATGCTTTTCTGTGATCTCAAAGCATTCTTGTGGTGCAAGTGTTTGGTATCAAAATGTGGAAAAACAAGGCTTTTCTCCAACTGGCTTTTTCACTGCAGTGAAAGTCCACACTTCTGAACTTGGGTTTGGATCATTATATCAAACACATCTTCATTTTCTGATTTATTCCAACATTTGCATGCAATTAAATACATCCTACCTATACATTTCACATTAACATAGCTTCTCCACATCAGGTTCACCTTTAATCGCCCTCACTATATTTCTGTGCATCATCGTAGCTAAACAACAACAGTCAATGTTATGCGTCCCACTACTGTCATTTAGTCACTCCAGCTGAAGTGTCAGGAAAAGTAAAGGAACTGTAGAATGGTTGATCAGCTAAAACTGATGCCAATTCCCGCCTGTTGTTAGGCTTTGCTGAATGGTATTTCTAATTGGTTGCTAGGTAGTTGCTCTGATACTATGGTACTACTATAGTGTCTCAGGAAATATTGGTTGCTAGGTGGTTGCTTTGGTATTTGTAATTGGTTGTTAGGTGGTCGCTATGGTACTACATGGTTGCTACAGTGTTGCTATGTGTTCAGTATGGTTTTCCATGATGTTGGTAAATTGGTTGCTAGGTGATTGCTTTCACATTACTAAGTGATTCCCAAGGTATCACCAAGTTGTTACTGTGGTGTTGCTAAGTGGTTGCTATGCTATCCCAGGTGGTTGCATTCATGTCGCCAAGGGAATGCTAAATGGGTGCTACAGTGTGGTTGATATGGTATTTCAGGCAGTAAACACCTGAGCTGCCATATAAATTACCTGGGATAGCTCAACAACTCCCTAGCAACTGCCTATCAATACCCTAGCAACTATAGGCAGTTGCTAGGGAATTGTTGAGCTATCCCAGGTGATTTATATGGCAGCTCAGGTGTTTACTATGATTTTGGTTAGTGGTTGTTAGGTGATGGCTCTGTAGTTGCTATGATCTCTGAGATGGCTGCTATAGTGTCTCAGATGGCTGTTCAGGTGCTGGTAAATGGTTGCTGTGGTACCTTGTGTGGTTAGGTGTTACAATTGCATTTGTATCAGGATGACATTTGAAGAGAGCCAAAACTACTGTATACTGTTCATTTCTGTGGGAAATACTGCGTTGCAACACAGAAACTGTGTCTGATCAAAAAGCTGTACACAATCTCACACAATCGGACTGAACAATATGAGATGGAATGCACAAATACACATCATCACACATTGCGAAAATGTCTTGAAGTATCTGACACTCTGAATCTGAAGCCTAAATCATTACATTTGCCTCAGACTGTGTTGAGCTACAATCTCAAATAGACTTGGTTTAGACTTGGTTTCTGACACTTTACTCTCACAGTGGACAAAAGTACATCCCAGATCTAAAAACAGTGGCACATCATTATCCTTGATATCTGCGGATCAAAACTGGAAAAATGCTGATTGACAGTATTTGGGGTAAGCGTGAGGATTGTGCTACTCTTTGAGTGATTCCATGAATCCATAAAGCATCTGCATCCAATAGTAGAAGGGGTAAAGTACACTCCTATTGGTCAGTCCTCTGGGCTTATAGTGATCCTGCATTACACAGAAATCCTGCTTTGCCAGATAGCCCCCAGGTCTACTACGATTTCTGTTAGTAAATCTACCCTGGAGTGGCCGTGGATCTGTTTCAGTAATTCCTGACCGGGCCTCTGAGGACATCCACCACAGGCCTACAGAGCATGATGGACTATTCAACGCTCCAGTACTACTGCTGAAATGATCCTGATTTATGATATGTTGCATTAGGATGAATATTGATTTTTCTTTTCTCTCTCTCTCTCTCTCTCCCTCTCTTTCCCCGTCCTTCTTACAGGGAAAGATTGATGCAGACCTATTGATTTCCAATCAATTCATTTATTTTCATTTTATTTAAGCGTGAGCAATTGCTCAATGCTTCCATAAAGCGCGATGCATCTTTATTAAACCCATCGGGCAGAGCGGATAGTTTGAGGATGATTTGGTGAAATATAATGGGCTTTGTACTAATTTGCCAGCCGTAAATAAGGGGTCACCGCGAAGGGTCGCGAGCCTGCTGATAGTGTGTTATCGCTGTGGCGTACAGTAATCCTTGGGGCCACGCAAACCCGCACTGTATCGGTAAACATGTTGTGCTGTTTTGGGGTGTCAGTCGTCTTTTGTGTGGAAAACAAACACACGTCTGTGCAGATAGGCCTATCTTTTGCTCATTATGATTTGGGGAAGGCGGGGAAAAAGACTCTGCGATGATATCGCTATCACTTCAGGGACACTGAAAGAGTAATTAACGTTTTTTGGCACGGGTCCAGTTTCAATTAAACAGAGCTATTTGTGCGTGTTTCCTCGCTCCGGCAAATCCAATTGGCAATGCTTGGCCTGCTCCATGTCTGCGTTGTTTTAAGGCTAATCAGTGCCTTGCGGTATTTGCATATAGGCACCAGCTCCTGCCCATCCTGTGTCCGCTGACCCATACGCAGACGGCATGTAGGAAAAGCACTTCCATGAAAAGAACATCCCCTAATTGTTTGGGCACACATCAACGGATGAGTACTTGCTGGATAAATGGACTCCCATACAAGGCCATCATAAAGAGGAAAAGAAGAAGATGAGGAAGACGAAGAAAAAAGAAAAAGCCTACAACAACTTACTGATTGCTCTGACAGTGATGCATTAAAATGGGGCCTACGAATAATTGCTCTTTCCTGTGGCTACTGTGCGGGGAGGGTTGCATAATGATGATAAAGTTTGGGCCGTGCTTGAGAGAGATAAAGGCTGCCAAGGCTGAGCTCTGAGCGCTCTCTCTCTTTCCGGATGCTTCTTCTGAGACGCGTCTCTCTGGATAAGCTATTAGTTTAGCATGAAGTGGAGGAATGAAACAGACCTAAGCAGAGAAGTTGGAAAGCGTGCTTAAGTAACAGAGTCATCGCTTTAAAAATAATGCATAAGGCTGGCCTGGAGCCAGCTCCCCGAAGTCCAGTTGTGTAAGAGTGATAAACTGCTGCATCCATCCAAGAAACAAGGACATTACAGCGATTCAAACGGTCTGTTCTATTAAGAACCAACAACCACAGATCAGATCTGTAGAGCACTATTCAAAATACAGTTGCCGCAAATGGTTCTTCAGGTGACGCCACAAATGATTTAGTATTTTTAACCTTTAGAACACTAGGCTAATTTTTGATGAATGTTTTCATAATCTGATTTTTTGTTCACCAAAACATTAGAGAAGTATTTATAGGAACCAGTCACGCATGCCAGATATTATCAGGAAATCCTTGGATACGTCTTCATTTTAGATGTAAAACATAATTTTCATATTTGTATGAATAAAAGAAGTGATAAAAAATGACTTGTGCCTAAATGTTTTTTATGTTTTCTTGTTTTTAAGGACTAAAAGCACTTTGCATCTCACTAATTTGTTTCAATAATTTATTATAATTTTTTAAATAATATTTATTATAAGTTATTTGTAATGTTAACATTTACAAGGAAAATTACAGTAATAATACAAGGATAATACAGTAATTTTTCAAAATACTTGACAGTGGTCAAACTAAAATAAAAATAAAAACAACCTAAATGTCTTTTATTATTTTTCTCATGTATGTATTAGTATCATCCCTTCTCAAGACTTTTATTGTGACATATGAACACTGTGTGAGCAAAAAAAAAAGAGCAAACACCCTTTCCTTCTCATTTTCCTTTATAACCCAATATCTGGATCAGTGATATCATCAGTCCCACCCCCTCTCAATGATCAATCAGAGTCTGTATGCAGGGTGAGCATGTACATGTCAGAGCAGTAAACATGCACTGGAAGCTCCTTTGGCATTCATTGGTGGTCTCCACCAAGACAAAAGGGAGTAACCAAATTTGGTCCCCTGAAGAACCTCTCAAAGGAGGATTCTTTATGCAGTTCTATATGTAGTGCAAACGATGGTGGAAAAACACATTGAACAAATGAAATGCCTCTTGGGAGCAATGCAATTGAAGTCCCACTTCTGTTTCTTAAGAACTCTTTTTCGGGCCTGGATTTTATTTATTGACCGACTCTTGTTTGATTTGTCCAACGTTTTGTTGACCAAGGGGTGGGATGGGTGGTCCCTTTCAATTGGTTACGTTTTGTCGAACAGGAGGGCATTGGCGACTTTCACCCTTTCATCAGCTCATGCAGCAGCCCACTAGGATTTGTCCTGGTCCTCCGGATTGGCCAGTCCATCTCTGGGTACCAGCTGTATTTTGTAAAATTTGTAATCTGTTGCAAATGTGGTATATGACACATTTAGGCTGAACCACCACACAGCAGAGAGAAACTGTCTGGAGGTTTTGAGTGTTTTTCTTTTTGAAGTTCTGAGGCCATGCTCAGCACTCTTGAGGAAGGCACTTAACCCCAGGCCACCCCAGGAACAGGATGGGAGCTGCAAGGTGGCACCTTTGCCCTTTCCTTACACACCCAGCCTGCTGGCTGTGGAAAATCATAAAGAACACTCAGTGGAAAGGAATGTGATGAAATTAATCACACAGATGAGTGCCACAGAGCACAATAAAGGGTAAATTCCTTCGGAACACTTGACTCCAAGTAAAAGTCACTCAAAAACACATTTCTGAGCTGCGGTTAAAGGCATGTAGCTCAGGAAAAGTAAGGTCGTTTACACACTTTCGGCTTTTTAAGTGGTCACAGAACTCTCAGTAATGGTTTTCAGTGCATCCTCGGACACATCAAAATGAGAAAACCAAATTCAGACCCCATCCTCAGGCAGTCTCAGTATAGTTTATGTGTGGTCTGTGCTGTGGTCTGCTTAACTCAGGCATTGTTCAACTCAGCTCTGAAACACAAAGATGAAGACCATTTCCGACACCAAACCACAAAGAGCTGCACTGGAGCTACAGAACTAATGTAGGTAAGTAGTAACTTGCTTCAAACTGAATTGAATTGTTAAGCAATCTCTAATTGCTTATGTGGTTTCTGAAACTGCAGGACTCACTGAGGTGCTATCTAGACCTTTTCCTGGGGACATCTGTAATAAAACATTTATTCGTCCCCAAATTGATTAAAATCACATCTGGATGACAATAAAATGACCATAGCAGAAGCAAGTTTCTAGTGTGATGTTTGCATCACATGGTCACACGATTAAGCTCAAATTCACAACATGGGGTCCAAACTGTTGCAGAGATGATTATGTAGTTTAGAATCCTGTGAAGCAAAGTTACAATTCCAGTTCATTTTGTGATTTACAAAGGGTTTAGTATGTAGCAGTGGGGGTAAAGGTTTAAGACTGAAAGATTGCCTGTTCTATCCCCTGGACTGGCAGGAAGTTGGGAATGATGGAACAGTACTGTCTCCTACCTCAGCATTCGCAACTGACTGGTCCAAAGGTCACCTAGTTGCTTCAAGGGTGCTGAGATGCTTCCCCAAATGAGTCATAGAGATATTTCAGTTTGGGTTGAAGCAAAGTTCATTCTGGTCAATCTACTCATACATTATTGACAAGGAGACCCTGGACCACCACATATGCTGTAATACTCAGGTGTATTGGAGTAATGATGATGGTTTGATGGTGGTTATAACAGTAACAGTTTCAGATAATTGGGGTCCATGTAAATTTGCACATAGTCGCTGATAGAAGGGGGGCAACAAGTCCAAGTCCAGTAGTAAGAAGGTGGACAGCCAGTGTGAAAAGGGGTCCAGGGTGACAGGGGAGTCTCTGAAGGGGTACTTTTACATTGTAATGAAGATTTACATTAAGTGGATTCTTTAGACTGTTAAAGGCTCTTCACTCTTATATACTCAAGGACTGTACATCTCTCTCTCTCTCTCTCTCTCTCTCTCTCTCTCTCTCTCTCTCTCTCTCTCTACTCCGTAGCTGTGTTCGGAATACCTTATGAGTTTAAGGAGTAGGAGAACATGCCCCTGAATGAAACCACAGATGTTTAGGGGGATGTTCTGGGTTGGTGAAAAGGTCACAGCAGATCTTTCCTCTTTGCTTGTTAAGCATTTCTGCGAGTATCATCAGGAGTCAGAGGAACTTGAGCACAGCAGGGCTAACACCTGATCAGAGGAAGAACATCGCTGTTCTCTGCTGCAAGAATTCACTGTCAACAGTATTGATACTGTATTTATTATGTATGTGTGTAAAATAAAAGTTTATCAGAGCATCGGTTTCTGTCAGTCATGTGGAGTCTTCTGTTTGAGATCAGGTATCAAACTCGCATTCAGTGCCAGATCTAGACTTGTATCTTACACTCTCACATTCTCTCAAAACTCATAGTCACCCATACACAGCATGCTCACACTATTAGTCATAGTTCTTTATTATTTTACTCCTTTTGCCCTTTTCTCTTTGTTCTTTTGTGCAGTATGTCTGTGCTATCTGGTGTTGACCAGAGGAGGATGGGTTCCCCTTTTGAGCTTTGGTTCCTCCCAAGGTTCCTTCCTCCCAGTTTTTGCCACTGTAGCCAGCTGGCTTGCTCATAAGAGATTTGGACCTGGATTTCTGTAAAACTGCTTTGTGACAATGCCTTTGTTGTAAAATGTATTATTTAAATAAACTTTGATTGAGGATTGATTGATGCCACCCTAGACAACCAGCAAAACAAATCTAATATACAATTACAAAAAAAAAAAAAAACAATAAACAAAAACAATAAACAAAAAACAGATTTGAATTATTATACTACTGGTAACAAAAACACACAGCTAAACTGGAAAAAACAATTTATCACACAAATATGCAAACAGAATAATACACTTATATTAAAGAGGGCTTATTCAATACACTATAGCACTTCAACAAGTAACAGACAAGAAATCTGACCTTTCTCAGCTTATTTGATGAAAAGTCATCAATTATTTCATCCCACCCCCTCTTCATCTCATACTTCCCAGTGGGAGACCTTCCCAGGCAGTAGCCCAGACGGCGACTGCCATTTGGAAATTCAGGAATTTTCCTGGTGGGTTGATTATGTGAAGGCTGGTCTTTTTCCCCCAACTCCAGCATTATATAGCCTATATCTGGCACTTATTGCTGCAACATGGATAGAAAAAGAAACCCACAGCCGGAAGTGGAGAGAAAATATGCCAAAAATGACGAAGACACAGCAGCTTTCTGAATTTCACTGGCAGCTGCTCACGTTGCCTATATCTAAATCTAGCAGTGTACAGATCACACACAGATGTACACTTTATGTCCTAATGTTCGTGGACACCTATTCTACTGAATGCATTCAGCTACTTTAAGTTGCACCCATTACTGACAAAAACGCACACATGGCTTGTCTAGTCCCTGTAGAGAAACATTGCCAAGCCTTGCCTAATGCCAGGCATGAGTTAGAGGGGTACAAATCCTCCCATAATTGAGCTGTGGAGCAGTGGAACTGGATTCTCTGGAATGATGGCGCTCCATCCAATCCTTCTGGGATGAGTTGAGAATGAGGTGTGGGGTGATCATCCAACATCCTGACCTCATGAATGCTTCCATCGCTGAATGCTATCAAATCTTCACAGCAATGCTAAATCTAGTAGAAAGTGTTCCATGGACAGTAGAGACAGAAAAAGGAGGATGAACTCTTTTTAATATTCCTGATTTCAGAAACAATGAACGAGCAGTTGTCCCAATACTTTTGTCCATTGAGTGTTCTTGCTGCAAACCACTCTGGGTTAAAAGCCTTATCCTTTAATAGGCCTTGTGTGTGCTTGGTGATAATAATGGTACATGGCGTGTTGTCTGATGGATCTTCAGCATCATTCACTAGGGGGCACATTCACGGCAGGCCACACTGTCAGAGGCCACACGACAGGCTTCTGTTTTAGCCTCAGCCATGACAGTATGAATACTGGCAGCATATAGACATAAAGCAGTCCATTAAGATGCTCAGATTCTTGTGTTGGTAATTGTATCCTGTTTCCACTAGAACAGAAAGAAATAGGAGGGGAAAACTGCCTCAGCGAGCTTAAAGGGACAAACGAGATTAACAGGCCAGGCCGTCGTCAATGATGCTCTTTCAGTTTCAGTACAGGCAGGACGGAGACACTGTCCAGCATGCTTGCACTTTGACACAGTTTGGAACAGTCGCGGCAAGTCCACAGAGACGCAGAGCTGAAAGAGGGGGAAAAAGAAAAGCATGCTTGAAATGGCTTTGAAGGCTGAGGCTGTGGCGCTCCATCACCATATGACTGAATCAGATGCTACAACCTACAAAATATGCCCTCAGCTGAGAGCCACAATGGGGATTCAGTTCTCCGGAGGTTAGCACCAGACTATACAGCAGCGGCACACAATGGACTTCTGTTCAGAAAATGTTAAAATGTTGTTTGCCACTTCTCTGTAGAACTGAGTAACGGGTGTCTGTGTAAATTAACTTCATCCTACGTCTTATGTAATTTCAGAAAAAAGAGCTGTTTCTTCATTTAGGCCCCTTCTGAGAAATTAAGCAACTATTTTGAGAAAGCACCAGGCAAGCATGTTTCAATTTTTAGATGCAACAGAGAGAAAAGTCTGGTGTGACTTTTGCATCAACTGTTTTCTTGGTGAAAACACACATTCATTCATTCATACTGAGACTTACATACTGTTGAAATGGCAGTTTTACATTAGAAGGAAAATAAACCTTAACTTTCAATGGACTATTGATGCATTTATCATGCATTTTGGACACAATGTATGGATTCAAGAATGTCAAAAAAGGGGCCAATAGTAAAAATGAATATATAGGGTTTTTCATGGCAGTGCAATTCTGGTTAGAGGAACTAGAGCAATAAATAATAATAAAGTAGTGAACATAACACTGATTGAAAAGTTGTATGACTAAGCAGAGAAGAGTGACACAACTTTCTGTTCTCCTATTAACCCACGGAAGGCCTCAAGAAACAGGATATAGAAACTACTTCCTATGGTTGCTTTTAAACTAGTCATGGCACCACATTCATTCTTGTTGGTCAGCTGATAATCTATACTTGTGTAAATTTAAAAAGACCAGGCAATGGGTTCATAGCAGCAACAATGCAGAAACTTGTTAAAAAATATATAATTTCAGATTATTTTGGTAAGAAAAGGTTTACTGTAGATAAATGTATAGAAATTGCATTGAGTTCTTTAGAGTGGTGATGATAAGCAGGGCTCACAATGTTACAAACATTTCCTGTCCAAAATGACCAGTGAATCACAGACTTTAATACATTGGTTTTAGACCAAAAGCTTCTCATGCTCATGTGGGGTTCACATACAGTAGGTGGGACATAGGCCAGGGGGGTTCCAGGTGGGCATGAGCTCTGATTAGGTAACCTTAATCTCACAAATCCCATCAAGGCCCCATGTACAGTGTGCAACCCAGATAGGGGCCATGTTTATCCCCTCCTGGTACCATCAGGACTCTGGTGGGTATCCATATGTGGGGCCAACACAGAACCTGTGGACAACACTTTCTGGTTCCCTGTGGTCTACCCATACAGGTCCCACATGGGCTTCTAATCAGGCGTCTTGGAAAAGTGGAAAATTGATATGAAACATCATCTCTATAAACATTCATGTGGTTTTTAAGGGCATCAACCTTTTCAGATCTGATTCCCACCATTATTGTCAACAATTCCGACCCTGTAAATTCCAGATGAGGCATTTCACACCAAACCTTTTTGGAAAAAAATCCGAAATCCCTTTTTCAATCTATATATTCACTGCGCTTGTTACACAGACTGCAAACAGGAACCACACATACAGTCTCAAATGAAACTTTCTAAAGCACATAGATCACTTTTCTGAGTCATGAGCTCGGAAAACAGGCCGAGCGGCCCAATTAGAAGGTACGGTACATTAGTCAGAATGTCCACTGCAAGGCTCAGCATCTTCCCTTTGGTTTGTGCCTATTTAAAGAGCGGTTTGCTCACATAATCCAAGTGCTGATCATAGCTGTCCTCCCTGACTATGATTCAGTGGATGTGGCTCCCCTGGTGGAAGCATTCAGTGCTGTGAGTGGAGCTCAAACACACATTTACACTGCATTTACACGGCAGTGTGTGGACGTGCTTGCTTAAGAACTTTACAGGGCAGAACACTGTGGTTTGTTTTGAAAGTTAGGTGGTACTGAGGAGTGCTGTCACACTGAGTGCAATACCGGTGTCCAAAGAGTCATCAGAATGCAGAAAGCGACAGCACACACATGCAACTCCTCTCACTTACTGCAAACAGATTTTCAGTGCAGCATTAGGATATGTATTGTATCCCATTTCCCATGTGCAATAAGACATGATGTGCAATTATCTATAAATAATATTAGAAGCTTTTGACTTTTATCATTTATATTATATTATAAACAATGAAGAACATGTATCTCCAAAACAGGCAAAGAAGGCAAATGTCATTAGCTTTGAATGGAAGTCAATGTAATAACAAATAAACAGACATTTAAGAGCATGTCTGTTGGTCAGTTCACGCAGGATTGTTGAGACTTAAAATGGACACAAATGAAGATACGTGGTTTTCGTTGGACAGCAGTGTTTATTGATGTAGGTTTTTGATTTGACTGCCTTGTTGTTGCTTTAGTGCTGGAACACTGAATTTCATCTGTGAGACAACAAATACATAGAAGTAAGCATGTTTTAACATGATACTTAAATATAAGTTTGGAGTGAGAATGGGCCCTTTAAAGGGAGTTAATAGTGAGTTAAAAGTGAGCTAATAATGAGTTAATAGTGAGTTAAAAGTGAGCCAAAGTGTCTGTGTGGCATGACGTGTCCTCACCAAACTAAAAGTAAACATGTTATTTTAACAGGTTGCTTAAATATGAGATTGGAGTGAGAACAGGCTTCTAAAGTGAGTTAAAAGTGAGCCACAGTGAGTTAAAAGTGAGCCACAGTGGCTGTGTGGCACGAAGTGAGGCAGGCCGCGTCCAGGAAAAAAATAAAAAAGGCCGAAGCCGAGACAGAATTTATATACGCGTCTAAAAATAACCCACCAATCAGCGCGCGGGGCCGGCCGGCAGCGCGGACCAACGGGAGGCCGGCAGAGGCGAGCCGATCTGCATACCGCTCGCTGATTGGCTCACGGTGATATCATTTGCGCCCGCGCAACCTGGTCGCCCATGATTGGCCCGCTGTCGCTAAAAAAATATAAAACTAAAGGAGGAGCAGCGTGGTTTGAATAGAGGAGTCTGACAGAGCGGAGCAGCTCAGTCTCGCTCAGTCTGCGCGAGAGAGAGAGTGTGCGTGCGTGCGTGTGTGTGAGAGTGTGCGTGCGTGCGCGTGCGTGCGTGCGTGTGTGTGTGTGTGCGCGCGTTTGAGGAGGGAGGGCGCGAGCTCCGCGGAACACGCACGTTCAGGCGCGCGCGCGCGCCCCCCCCCCCCGCCCGCACGCGCAGGACGGACGGACGCTTCGCCGCTGCATGCGCGCTGCAGAGGTGGTCTCCGCGCGCGACAGGAGGGCAGGGAAGCCGTGCGACCCCCGGACAACTTTACTGACATCCCCCTTACCCCGGAGCCCCGGATCCCCGGACCCTAGGGCCCCCACCCCCCTCCTCCGGGAGTTCGCCATGGATGTGTTACCGATGTGCAGCATCTTCCAGGAGCTTCAGATCGTCCACGATACGGGCTACTTCTCAGCCCTCCCCTCGCTGGAGGAGTACTGGCAACAGGTAACTTTACCCCCTCCCCACCTCGTACCCCCTGCACCCCCCTCCCCACCCCGGCTGATACGTGCCTGTGCTCAAAACTGGCGCAAAACTCTACGTGCATGGGTTTGCATGCACGCACGCGCGCGCAGATGGTTGGACCAGTAGGTGACTGTATTAGTGGAACACTGTCACAGTGCCACCCCCCCCTCACCCCGTTTAAACGCGCACAGCACAAAAAGCGGTGATAATGCACCACTTGGCAACCTCCTCACCCATGTGTGAAGATACAGATGCATGCTGAACCCTGTCATTAAGCTTCTACACTGTGCACATCAGCCTGGGCTCTCTTCTGCATGGTGCACTGTTCTGGTGAGAGCTTGTGTCACCCCCCTGCACTGTGCTTGACTTTGTAGTGTGGAGTAATGTGGAGTAAGTGAGATGGCTTATGGAGTAAGCATGAAGTGGCAGTGGTGGCACTGAGGCTCTGAGGCACCACCCCCCGGTGGCTCTGTGATGGGTACCCACTGGAAGCCATCGGTACATGGAAATGTGAGGAACCGTCCAAGAAGGAGGCTGGGTTTAGTGTGATAACGCAGCGTAAAGGTGTGACAGGCAAAGGTGCTCCATGCCTCTTTTCTTCCCCTGAGAAAATGCAGTCAGAACACGATTGAAATGCAGCCAGGTAGTAACCCCTCAGGCACTCGAGGTTCTCGGAGTGGAGCCAAGAGTCGAGAGCCAAGCACCGTCTCGAATGTGTTCATACTTGCTTCCCTAGTGGTTACACACACACACATACACACACACACACACACGCACATATACATTCACACACTCTCACGAGATCACCCAGGTCCGGGGAATGTGAGGTTCTTCCCCTCTTTTTTTGCATGAGAGAACATTAAGTGGTGTTCCTTGGTGCTGGCTTCACCACTGCTGAGTTTACTTCTGCTCTGAGAGCAGCTGTTCACTTTAAAGCAGCAGACTGGTCGGAGATTCATGAGCCTGAATGAGGAAACTCAGCAGAAGCAGAGCAAAGAGAGGAAGTGCTGTGGCTTCCTTAAAAGGACTCTAAAACCGAGAGCATGACTCACCCGGCCACTGTTAACCAAGTGAATAAATGTTAGTCTTTCAGAACCAGGCGCCGCGACGCAGGCTTAGGCCAAGCTAAATTTGGACACAATCAGGCTGAGAGCACCATAATTGGATGCTTTTTAGGTGTGTGTCAAGCATGTGGATGCGTGCAATCGCAGATCTTTAGCTGTTAGAACGTTCATTCATTCTCCTAAGCAGTCTGGTGCTGGAGTACACTGTCAGTGGTGCTGTCAGATGGTGCCTGGAAAAAGGTTGTGAAGCAAGGACTTGGCTTGATATTTGCCTGGAATTTGGACCTCCCCCAGGATAACCTGTCGTGAGAGAGACGATGGGAAGATTGTTCCTCATTAACACTAAAAGGGATCTGGCTTTCTGCTTGGTGGCCTGTTTTGAGGAAGCTGGTGGTTGCATTTGCATTTGTTCAGCAGACACGGCTTTGGCAGACGTTGGTCGAATGGTAGACGAGAGTAGAATTCAAAGTCTTGCCTCAGCATTATCAACTACAGCAGTGCAGTTCCCGCATGGGCAGAGAACTCAACTGAATACTGATCATGCTCTCCACCATGCTCATGCCACAACTGAAGTGTCCTCCAATGTTCTAACCTCCTGTACTCTGTTCCCCACGGCAGACATGTTTGGAGTTGGAGCGCTACCTGCAGAGCGAGCCGTATGTCTCCGCATCCGACCTGAAGTTCGAGAGCCAGGAGGACCTGTGGAGCAAACTGATCCTCGCCTGTGGGGACTCGAAGGGTGACTCGGACTCGAGCCTCCCACAGGTCAAGGAGGATCCGGACACTCAGGACAGCCAGGCTCTGGAGACCAACAGCGTCAACTCGGACGTCAGCAGCGAGGCATCGGACAGCTCCGAGGAACTCTCGCCCACCCACAGCTTTAGCTCCAACCCACTGGGCTCAGTGCTGGCCGAGACGGGACACTTGGGTTCGTCCATCATCGCCACACCGCCGTCCTCTCCGGAGGCGTTGCAGGAGCCTGGTGCCCCGCAGGTTTGGAGCTCCATACAGACTGAACTGCACCTGCCCATCAAGATCAGGCACGGGGGCATGGCCAAGGTTTCGGGCACGGATAAGTCGGGTTCGGCTGCTGGGGACACGTCTCCAGACGGCAGGAGGAGAGTGCACAGGTGTCACTTCAACGGCTGCCGAAAAGTTTACACAAAGAGTTCTCATTTAAAAGCACATCAGCGCACTCACACAGGTAAGAACACACCTGTCTTACTCTCCTTATCTTCCCCTTTTTGATGGTGTTTCTGCACAACGTTCCTCGCACATATTGTCATCTGCAAAGTCCAGCATCTTTCCGACGGATACACACAACCACATGCAAACCAGTCCAGCCCTAAGTGGGATGTCCCCATGATCCCTGCTGTCATCACATTACGTAAGCCACAGGAAATCACCCGGTTTCGTCCTCTGGGGAACATCGAAAGTGCTTTGAGTAGGAGTTTCTCCTTAATATTGGGGTTGTGTGTGGCACTTTGAAAGCACGTTTAGCCAGAATTGATCCGAGTCTGACCAGGACTCGGAGTGAAACGGCTCAATTGGCCGAGATTCATCTGTTCCGCTGGAGTAGTTGTGTAATAGTGTTGAGAGTTCACTCAGGTTGTCCCCAGCTGTAAGACCATTGCCACTCTCGGGATATTTGCCTTGCATGACTGCACGGTGACCTAATCTGTTTGGAATGTGGCTTTGCCCTCTGGGGGAGGGGGGAGAAGGCCCCGCAGGATGAAAGGAACCTGCTCTACCAAAACACTGTTGGTTTCGTCATGGGAAAGGGCCAGACATTTCAATGCGGAACTGGGTGGCCCACTTTTTTTTTTTTATCTCTCTTTTAAATGCCCTGGACAACGCCACCATCTCTGCATTGAGCTCATTGTTCATTCATCCGCCTGCTCTTTATGTTTACAAGAGCACGGAGTGGGAACCCGAAGCATTCCCGTCATTCCCAGCCGAATGCTGCAGCTCACCCTGCGTTAAAATCACCACAGTTAGAAAGGGGCCTTCGTCCGCCTGACGCGCTTTCTTTCCTGCTCCCGCGCCCTCTCAGCTGGAGTGCTGAACGTGTTTGTGTTTTTTGTTTACAGGTGAGAAGCCGTACAGGTGTTCGTGGGAAGGCTGCGAGTGGCGTTTTGCGCGCAGCGACGAGCTAACCCGGCACTTCAGGAAGCACACGGGTGCAAAGCCATTTAAATGCAGTCACTGTGACAGGTAGGTTCTTTCTCTCTCTCATTCTCTCTCTCTCTCTCTCTCTCTCTCTCTCTCTCTCTCTCTCTCTCTCTCTCTCTCGCCCACTCACTCTCGCTCCCTCTCCTCCGCGACACTGAGAATTCTGACAGTTATCGCAGAGCGTCTGTCTCTTTACCGGCTGCCTGCGTCTTTGATGTGCGCAGCCGGTGCAAATACAATAGATTTCACATTCGTCGCATTGATTCCTTTTATCTGTTCATCGATGGCAGTCGTCACATTATGCTCGGATTTCATCACTTAATTGCTTAATCGGATTAAATGCTTGAAAGAGCAATGGCAACAGTATTGTATTCCCGGAATATTGATATCGACTGGGATTTTTCTTTTTGAGCGAATGTGCCGACTGTTCAAAAACGGGCCAAAAGCAGCCTTAAGTTTTGCATGTCTTTGAAAGGACTCATTATGTGCTCAGCTTCTCTCTGCACTCCGTTCATTCCCTGTGTAGGAAATGGAAAGCATGTAGCAGAATGAGATTACACGAGTTGACTTGTCCTTTTTGTAGATGGTGACTTTCTTATCATGTTCTCAGTAGGCCAAAAAAGTTCGGGCCTGCTTTAACATTTTCAGCCTTTTATAACGTTGTGTTTAGAAATCCAAGCCTAGTTTCATTTGGTTTCTAATGTGTGGAGTCTCATGAAGCACATCTACAAATGAAGGTGTAGAGAAAAGTCCCTCCTTGTATTGTAAAGCTTCCGTATCAATTCCACATCAATCGATCTTCCCCGGACGTTCCCTCCAGGCTGAGCGCTGTTTATGATTCTTTTATGATCCTGGTCCTAAAATGACCCGAAAGTAACCCTCCCTTTTCTGCTCTGCCTCTTCCCAGGTGTTTCTCCAGGTCAGACCACCTGGCCCTGCACATGAAGAGGCACCTCTAAAGCAGGTCGCGGTCGCGCGCCGTGTGAGGATATGTTCGTTTGTATCCTGACCAGCCTCCTGGTTGACCTGCCCTTTGTTAAGGGAGGGTAGTGGAGTGTGTTCCAGCCAAAGCATGCCATTTTGCACCGAATCCTGTGCCTCCGGGTCCCTCGGGAGAAAGGCCTACTGACTGGTTGTGGAAAAAAAAAAAAAAAAAAAAAAAAAAGAAAAAAAAAAAAAAAAATGAAAGGAAAAGACAAAATCATTGGGGAAGAAGTGAAAAATGAAGGACTTTAAAAAAAAAAAAAAAAAAAAAAAAAAAGACACAAAAGAGGAAAAAAAAAATCAGTCAAAAAAAACAACAAGAATGAGTGAATGATGTGGGATGAATGGTGCATGTTTTGGGACAACTCCTGGACAACCAATACACTGGTACTTATTAAAAAAGCCTGTCTGAGGGTGAACGAGTGAGTTCGCTGAGTGTGAGGGTGACTGTATGGTGTGTGAGCTGAGGAAGAGGCTGGGATGGGATGGGATGGAATGGGAGGGGGGTACCAGTGTGTCACTGCAGGCTGAATGGTGTTGGGGGGGGGAATCAAGTTCCGTTTTTTGTTTCCTTGCGACTTGTGAGAAAGTGTGTCTGCTTGTCAGCGTGGAAGCAGGGACTCTTGCCAAACCCCCCCCTCCAGGCTCTGTATCACAATGGGGGCGAGGAGGTTTTGGTTACTTCTAAACCCAGCCACCCCAACCCTATCCTACTCTACAGCCCCCTTTAGAGGGTCTGCAGAGCCCCCAGTGCTGAATGAAAGTGGCTTTTTGGTGTTTGGTGCAGCTACTAAATGTGCAATGTGTTCAGTAGCTTGTTTTCTCGACAAGCTACATAAAAGCTCTTTTGTTGTCCATTGTATAAGCTGTGTGCTTAGAGATAAAACACAAAAACTATAACTTCACTATCATAGACAGGTGTTGCATGGTATTAGGGTTTGTATTCTTTTTTTTTTTTCCTGTTCTTTGTTATCAGGACTGCTAATAGATTCCAATAAAGTGCAGCTAAATACGAATGGTTAAATGTTACAATATTGTACATAAATGGATTGATGATTCTCTTTAAATCCCCCTGCTTATGCCTTTTATTTTTAGTTTTTGGTTTTGTTTTGGTGAGGAAAAACCACTACTGCTTAGCATTCATTTTAGTCACAAAGCTGTTTTTCCCCCCCGTTCACTTTGCTCTCTCTCTCTCTCTCTCTCTCTCTCTCTCTCTCTCTCTCTCTCTCCCTCTCCCTCTCTCGCTCTTCTCCATTTTTACCTGTTATTAATGCACTGTTGACCTTAATGGTGCCTTATGCAAGTGACCTTGTCCTGTGGAATAAATTGGTCCTTGGGGGTCACACAATGTCTTGTATGAGTGATCAAATTTAGCTTTATTAAGGCTCCATTTCCCACGAAAACGCACCTTTCTTTTTTCGGAAGAGGCCACTCCGATTACACCTTTACAACATTACAATATTCCGACGTTGGCACCTGAATGAGTAGGAAAAATCGAGCAAACTCTGTGACGCACCATGCAAAGCACTTAAATACTGATAACTACGTTGTAACATTTGGTGGATATTGTTCAACTTGGCGAAATCTGTTGTGATGGTACAGAACACGAAGTCGAAGCCGATGAAGCTGCAAAACTGGTCATTGCGTAACAAGTCTGGAGGGCAGTGAGGAGAAAATGACGCAGCTGCTTTGACAGACGTTTGCAGTGAGGTTTAGGAGGCTGGGCTTGTATCCCCTGCAACCAAGACTGAGGGGAAAAAAAAAGAAAAACAAAACAAAAAAAAAACCTAAAGATTTATTGTAATTAACAAACCTTAGCAGGACAGGCCTCGCCTTGTACTGCATCTGTGTAATGAATTACTAAAGGCTTTGCTGGCATAGACACTGCCACAGACTGCTGACTCTGGCAGTTCGCTATTGACCTGTCTGGATGGCGTTGTTTTAGCCCAGCGCAGTATTATGGAAACAGAGAACAGGCATCCAGAAAGATAAAGATAAATCGCTTCTTTTCAGCTTGTACAATGTACATTTACAGACATAGAATCGAAGCCTTTGGGCTGGCAGACAGCTCCACTGGCGGGGTGTGTATGTGTGTTGTAAGCATTTTTGGGAAATCTGTTTGACTTTTTTTATTGTTGGTTTTTTTTAGGGCCGAGAATTGATCAAAATCTCGAATCGCAAATATCTCGATCCATTCCGAAAGACTATACAGCTCTGACAAAGCTGGACGCATAGTAACGCTCTTTATCAGGGAAGTGCTGCACTTTGTATAGCGAGTGGAATCTGACAGAGCAGCCGAGCTCCGCGGGTTTGAGATCAGATTGGAGCTGTAGGAGGATCAGCGCCGAGAATCTCGCTGCTACAGAATCCCAGCCAGCGAGGTCTTTGTGGGCAAAGAGAACAGTACACCCCCCTATAAAACAGTGGCCGACATCATTCAGCGGCAATAGAGCCTTAATGAAAGCCTCTCATTTTTGCTTGTAAACTATAACCAACGCTTTCTATCACTCTTTTCTCTCACAGTTTCCCCTGTTGTCTATTATAGAATATTTGTAAAAAATTGAACAGAAAGAAAAGTTAAAAATGAAATACAAAAAAAAAACATTTTCTAAGATTTTTATTTGTTCTTGCTTTATATAAATTTTATTTGAAATTGTTTTGCAAAATTGTTCTATTTCTGTATGAATGTATTTTTTATTGGAATAATAAGAAATTCTTATCAGACATCATTTGCTTCGTTGTTTTGCCTCAATTCCTTTCAGCACTTTCTGCTTCTACATGTTTCATGGATCACAAATGTCATACTAATAGCACAAAGCCGTGCGAAAGGAGGGACGCGCAATGATTTAGAAAGTATATCAGTATCGTCAGATGAATCGGAATCGGACAGATTGTAAGGTCTGGGTTGTTTAGGTGAGACTGGACTAATTCAGGATACTGAGTTTCCTGCTTCTGCACACATCCATAGAAAAGGGGTTGCAGTCCCAGTTTCTACGTTGTATAAATGTTTATAATGGGATTGCTAGATACATATACTGCATGTCCAAAAGTTTGTGGACACCCCTTCTAATGGATCCATCCAGCTGCTTCGGTTAACACACAGGCGTGCAGATGCATACAGAGCTTGACCAGTCCTTGTAGAGAAGTACTGCCAATAGAATAGGACTGTCTGGAGCAGATAAGCATTAACCTATTGGCACCGTGCTTTACGGGCCTAATGCCAGGTGTAGGGTAGAAGGCTACAAAGCCCATCATTGGACTGTGGAGTTGTGGAACTGTTCTCTGAATGAGTTTGGGATGAATTGTGGATCCAACATCTTGACTTTATAAACACTCTTGTTGCCGAATGCAGTTAAATTCTCACAGCAACGTTCCAAAATCAAGTAGAAAGCCTTCCCTGGACAATAGAGACGGTTACTCCAACAAATGAAGGATAAACTCTTTTAATACCCTTGATTTTGAAAGAATGAACATGTCCCGGGACTTTCTTTCAGGCCTCAGTTCCCAAATCGCTGTATGCAGTGTATGCAAACCCAACAAATGCATAATGAATACACATATTAGGTATTACATATATAACACACAGTATGTCATTATCATCGGTTACTATATGCATTACCTTAATCAGGTGTTCTCCAAGAGTGTCATGGAAATTGACCATACTGGACAGTTCAGATCTAACACACCTGGCTCTAATAAATCAAATGCCCCTGAAGGGCCGCATTACCTGAATCAGGTGTTTTAGATTAAAACTTGGATTACACACACACATCATAAGGGAACATAAGGGAATGAGCGCCAGATTTTGGGCTCATGTTCATTGATTTGCTTGCAGAAAATGACAGATGACTGAAAAAAAATCGTTTCATAGATATTGGTAATCAAATGGGGGTGTAGGGGTGATTAAATCAATAACAGATATCTGTCAATATCAATAGATTATTGCTTTAAATATCTGACAGTGTCTGTCAGCAAGACAGGTGTTTAGATTGGATCGATATTTAAAGATGTGTTCATTGAACAGCAGAAGGTTTAGGTGATGCTGGACCACGGCACTTAAGCATCCCATTCATATTATTGCAGAAATAAAGGTTTTCAGGGATTCTACTGAGTGTAGAATGGTAGCCTTTCTGGGTTTCCTGTTTAACCCCATAACGAACACCTAAAGAACCCTGTTTAAACAGCGCCTCGGTAGCTGTGGTTCCGAGTTCTATCATTTCTATGTCCTAATGGTTGACCTGGCAGGTAAGGGCAGGTTGAGACAAAGGGACATCACCTTCTCCTTCTTCAAGATTTACAGCTGTTGAGGCATCTAACCCCCATTTGCTCCCTGAATGTTTGGGTGCTGCCCACTGTTACAGGTGTGTGTTCTGTTGGAGCCCTAGGCAAAAATCCAGACCCCCCCCCAAAACATCACCATTATGTCATAAATAATCTGACACCAACAAAAAAACAGCAAAATGTAACGTCTGCCTTGATCAAACCTTTTGTAATGGTGATAGTGCTGCTGGAGATGGGGGTGATGAGTCATCCTCGTGATGAGAAGATGTTGCCGTCTCACTGGAGATGAATGCTGACTGAATTGAAATGACATAAAAGGGAACATGGCATATCAGGTTACAAGGAATCTTTAGAGTGCGGTGCATATGCAGCATAATCCATTACAGGTGGAATACTGAACCCACAGTTACTATCAGACGCTTTTTCAAGGGCACCTTATCCTTGTCCGACCTGCTGGTGCCAGAAACATAAGCAACGATACTGTGGAAAGATAATAAAGTAATATAGTATATGATACTGGTACGTTTGATAGTGAATGATAGTATACTGACAGGGAAATATGACTAAAAAAATCTCATATGATATGATGAAAATGGACCCAGTATATATAATGTTCAAATATCAGTATTTAATTTCAACACCAATAACCAATAAAAAGGCTGTATTAATTGTGATGTTTTAATGGCATAATTGAAATAAGACTTGTTTGATGATGTCATACAAAAATGATAATCTGCATAACAGATGAGACATTACTGGCCATTTTTATACGTTTTGCAAAGCATATCTCGATAGAATGATATAACAATATTTACAATATATTAACCGGCCCTTAAAACAGCAACATGTTAATAATGTACATTTTAAAATATTCCATATTATTAAATTAGAATTCCTTAATTTCAAATGTTAAACTTCTTTTAATTGTTCTTCTTGGTCATAATTCATTGTTTACATTTAAATTAATAGGGATAATTTAGTAGTTCCTGTTCCTTTGTGCGCTGAGCTTTGGCTATTAAGGGTTTTACAAAATGAAAATATTGTAGGGCCGCACAATATATCACTTCAGCATCGATATTGCGTTTGCAGTCACCATATCGCAGGATGCTCAATTTCATGCTCAGTGTCTCAAGACATTAAATTGTGCATATCATGCTATAACTTGATTGTTTCAAAATATATCACAGAACAAAATATTATAATGTCTTCTTTGTCCATTATTGTGTAGTCCTAGCTTTCAGTGTTGTAAAACCACTAAATGTGCACTACAGGAAACAATGACATACACACACACACACCACTTCACATGTAGACTCAGGTCCAGTATCATCAGATGGTCCCAATATTGGACACTTTGGGGCTTGTTTAGTTCCTCTCTCCCCCTCTGTCACCTGATTTGAGGAAATGTGAAATTATTTCTAATTTGCCCAAATTGATTGGCTAACAAAAAACAAGGGAAACTAAGCGTACCCTAAAGTGGCCGAGGTTAGGAAATATTTTGGCTGGCAGATAATTGGTGACCCTTATGGAATAAACAGTGTGGTCATTTAGAGAATTCTGTTTGCAATACATCTCATTTTCAAGTCTTTTTTTCTACCTTTTCCTCTTTTTTCTTCTATCTTTTTTTTCCCTCCCAGAAAGACATACTTTTGCAACAGGAGTGAGACGATTCAGATGGGTCACCATGAGGAAGGTCAGTCTCTTTCCTACTGTTATTACAGACTTTGCACATTGCCAGTGCTGTAACTTAAAATCGGTAAGCCCTCAGGGGCCCTGCACTGATCTGGGGCCCCAAGCAGTTGCCTGCCTTGCCTGCTGATCAGCAGTGTCTCTGTTCTTTGCCAAAAATGTGTTAAGCGCAGAGTCCGACTTTCTTTGTACTGATGTGCAATGGCTGTAAAATGTAATCTTGATGTTTATGTACTGATATTGGAAAAATCCTGGAAAAGCATCAAGCCACAATTCCCGTATTGGTGCATCCCCAGAATCCAGTTCACTGAGGTTCAGTTCTAGCACCACGGTTTAGCTCCAGTACTCATATCTGTGGTGATATGCCGTTAAATTCTTCCACAGATCTGCCAAATTAGACCCACTGTGTTTCCCTTCTTCACAGGGAAAGATGGTAAATTGCACCCTTTGAGAAAAGCAGCGTCTGAAGGAAGAAACCTGACCCAGATGATCTTCACTACGGTTAGCTGTGGAATGTTTTGCCGAGGTTTGGCCACTTCCCCAAACATTCGGGAAAAGGTTCACCCTCCTGCTTTCTGATTTTCCCTGCAGTCAACACTTACATCACTCGCGATCAAAGCCACGCAAATTATCCATCAGCACCCGAGGCTGCCCTGGGCACTTCATTAGCATCGTGTATTTACATGGCTGTTAGATGATTATTTGATACAAATAAGATAATGTTCCCCACTGCACACTAATCAACAGGGCTGTGTGGAATTTATTTAATTATGAAAATAAGAGTCCTACGAATTAGGCAGAGCGTGCTGAATCTGTTCTTACTGTAAGGCTAATCCTATAATGGCTAGAGTAGATTGTAGATTAGATAGTATAAGTAACGTAGAGATCTTAAGTTGTTGCTTACAGCAGAGGACAGCTGTGTCTTAGAGTGATTTCCACAATTTGGTACTTTTGAAGTCCCTGAGAAGTGTGTTAATATGATCAATATTATAAAATTACTAAGTGTTATGAATTGGACAATCAATAACTATAGATGACTGATGTTATATATTCGCTTGGCATGTAATGTTTTAGAAGAACATAAGGACATAATGTAAAGTGAATGTTGCTGTCAAACCTCAGTTTGGAAAGTCCCCATTGACTGAGATCACATTTCAGTTGACTTTAGTTCATTAACATGATGATTATCATTTTCTGTTGTCCCTCAGTCCCCCATTCAGCCCTGGAGCACCGTCGTTTACCCCCCTGTGAAATAATGCTTTGATCATTCTGACATCATTTTGAGGACGTGACATCATCCACGTGTTCAAAGAGAGGTTATCATCTCTCTTTTCGAAATATGAAGACATTTGTCCTTTCAAATCAAGGTTGTCAGGCTCCATATTTCATTCCTCGTTCTACCTAAAATCTTAGCTAACGATTTTCAGTACTCTTCCGATACATGGGACGTCAGACACCACCCGTTTTCGAGCTGACGCCAACGCAGCATCACTACGCAGCCGATGTGCCGATGTGTTCTTTCAGAAACGGAATTATTGTCATTTACATGGTCTCTGTGAGTCAGTTTCGATTTCCGGGTCACAACTCGGCTTCTTCCTTCAAACCACGACCTTTGACACGGCCAATCCAATCACTCCTTTTAACCAATCAATAACATCTGCTTCATGACCCATTTTCCACGCATCCAACAAGACGTTCACTGCACTGTACCACCTCTTCTCAATCTGTGAACCCTGTCGCACACCCCACGTGTATTTTTTGCCTGATCATGCTTATGCAGTGCCATCTGCAGGAGCCTGAAGTTACTCCACCCTAAACATGGAAAGTGAGCTCATTTGTAAAATAGTGATTGCAGCATAGAAAGACATTAGTCTTTTTAGCACAAAACCTTCAACCTCACCACTTTCAACCCCGTAACATTTTTCAATGGTTGCTACATTCATGACGAATTCATGAATTCATGAGATTCATGATGAATCTCTAACATTTTCATCTTCACAAAGGGCACCTATTCCTGAAAAGGACTCTTTTTCATTGCGTCATTTGGTAATGTTTTAATGCAGATGATGAAGCAACATGAGGAAGTTTTAATGCCCCAAAAAAAACCACCAAGCTTTGCCTTCCTCTAACTAGTAACTGACCTGTGCTGGTGTCTAGAACATTGTTATGCAGCACCTGATAGATACACAGATACATGAAACCCTTAAAGGTCAAGTAGTCCCAAATCAATCATTAAACATAAGAGGATTTCTGCCTGTGCTTGATGATGTACTGTAGTGAGGAGGTATAAAATTTTATACGAGTCTGTCCATGTCTCCAGTGATTATTACTAATAGTGATAAAATTCACATCGCAAGTCCGCTGCAAACTGCCACCGAAAAGAGCTGCTTTTCATGCTTTTCTGCATATTTTTGGAGCAAACCACACATTTTCCCATATTCATCTTGGGAATGCCACAAATCCTGGATTACCCTTGGCAGATAAATCACCTTCAACCATGTGAGGTGCTTCTTAACCTAATGCACTGGGAATACATTAATAACGATAGGTCGCCAATGCCTCTTCACCTCATCGTAATTCAGGGCCAAACCTGGGATCTGGGCTGAACCCTCCACAAAGCAGCAGTGACCTTTGCATGCAGACTGTGAGGAGAACAGCTAGGCAAGTCTCATCATATTTGGTGCCTTGCATTTGCTTGATAAGTCCAAAGGTGAGCCACAGCGCAGAGCACGTTGAAATTAAAGGCAATGTCACAGCATCAAAGCGTGTCTTTGCCAGAGGGCGATGGGCGGGGGAGAATGTGGTGTGTTTGAAGCGGTGGTAGTTAAGTAGTGGGAATAAGTTAAAGAAAGGAAAGTGGGAGCGCTGTTTATCCAACTTGTTTAAGTCTGAACTGAATAAGTGGAACTTGGCAGTTGCATCACTATATGCCTTTCCATGTAGAGCCATTTTTCTCTCATCTCAACAAGGTCAGACCAGGCGTAACACCAGCATACACCAATCCAAACCACTTACAGCAACGTGGAGAACACTGAATACCCAGCTCGCATTTCATTTGTCAGTTTAACATTGAATCAACCTTGAATCAGTTTTGTATATTTTTTAACATTCTTTCAACGTTGTTTCAGTGTTGTTTCAGCATTTTTATTGATTTTATAACTCATCGTTTTTCGAATGCAACATTGATCGATGAATGTTTCGTTAAACTTTTCACACCGTTTAAGCAACAACTGACATTATTTCAACCGCATCTCAACGTTACAGGTTAGTCACATGCCAGCTGGGTGTCTTCATCTACAAAAGCACTTGTCAAGGTCTGAGATCTACAAATTCATTCATTTCTGGGAAATTTGACAAGTGTAAGAATCTGAGACACTTTAACAAGAACCAGACTGTGATGATTAGACAGCATCTCCAAAACATCAGTCAGGTCTTGTGGGGATTTATTGGTTTGTAGGTCAGTACCAACCAAAAGTGGACAATGGAAGGACAACTGGTGAACTGGTGACAGGGTAATGTGTGCCTAAGACATGTTGAGTGACTTCCAACTTACAAGACTTTAAGGACCTGCTGCTAATACAATACTGGTGCCAGATACAACAGGACACTTTCAGAGGTCTTGTGCAGTCCATTCCTTGAATGCTCAGATTTGTTGTGTTGGCACAAGGAGGACATACACAATGTTAAATCGGTGGTACTAATGTTATGGCTGATTAATGGGTGGGATTATGGGTGGGATTATGGGTGACTTCTGCCGGACCCCCCTTATAAGTGATGTGAGGACTGAGAAATACGTTAAGCGAGGAGACAAAGTGGTGGGTACGGAGACGGCATTATTGCCGTGGACACAGGAGCACTTCAGGCATGTTCTTCCTGCCAAAATTCCATTATTTCATTACTCACTGAGTCATTCCACAAGGTTGGAGTAAGTTTTTTTTTAAGGAATGTGACAGGGTGGTAAATTTCAGGATAATCTTGGCGGCACACTGTCTGAAGCTTATTTCTTTAAACATCTTTTCTTTTTTTGAGTGAATGAAATGAATACATATATTTAATAAAGTGGACAAGTTATTTCATCTGCAGTCCATATGTTTCTTTCCCCACAGGACCATTCTCAGCACTACGGTGTTTAAACACTGTGTCCACTCACTGTCCACTCTATTAGACACTCCTACCTAGTTGCTCCGCCTCGTAGATGTGAAGTCAGAGACAGAAGCTCATCTGTTCCTACACAGTTTGTGTTGGTCATCCTCTAGTGCTTTGCTGTCCATTCAGAATATCCTTAGCAAATCTACTGCTCTACTGGTCTCCTACCAGCGAAACACACACCACCATGTCAGTGTCACTGCAGTGCTAACCCACTTTGTGGTGGTCCTGTGGGGTCCTGACCATTGAAGATCAGGGTGAAAGCAGGCTAACAAAGTATGCAGTCTGTAATTATAGAACATCAAAGTGCTCCTGTATGGAGCTGATATCTATGTGGACAGTAGGTGGTCATGATATTCTGATATGACTGTGCATATAATGATCACAAATCATGGATGTTTCACAGCACAGACAATTTTTGATTCTGTCTGCCATCTAAATGGCTCACCTAGACCTTCATGTCTGAGAGTCCAGTTTCTGATAGTACAGAAAGCAACAGTGAATGCACAGCAGAATAATTAGTGTTGCCACTTTATCATCACGGTAAAAAAACATCTTCCATGACTCAACATTTACAAGCCAGGAACCTGATCATTACCATCCTCGTGTTTTGTCTGTGTCCCATCCATTCATTAAGAACAAATATTTTTAAAAGGCCTATCAAGGTTCCAAAGTGGATGCTTCACCCAATTAACAAGCAGCAATTAGCGCTGATGAACACTGAAAAATGGGAAAAAAAATAATAAAAGCAGGGGGATAAAAGATCTGAGCATTTGGCAGAAAGAGTCTTGGTGATTAGACACTTCTGCGCCCAGAAATGCAAGCAGAAGCAGTGCACTCTTCCTTTCAACACAGATTAATTTCCATCACAACAAACTAGAAAGGCTTTAATGGCTCATTTGAACATGGAGACAGAGCCCTCAGAGAGCTGCTTCCCTTCGAGCTGCAGGCAAACACGAGGATTACCGAGACTTGCTGGTAGTGTTTCACTTGGAAAAGGGCACTTAGATGGCCAGAGTGTCCATTTGGCCTCTCTTTTGTGGCATTGTTTAAGTTGACCTTGTCACGTGACTCACTGGAGACCAGAGGGCAGGCCTGGATCAGCTGCCTACTGACCCCTGTGTGACTTCCATTCACATAGTATAATTGTGTGGTGACGTCTTTCGTCTGCTAAACTGACTGATGACCTTGTGTAGGCTGGATGGTGGGGCCTTTAATTTTGATGCTTAATGAAGTTAAATGCTTTTAAAACACCTGCACGTCTAGAAAAAGAAGGTTCTGTATGATACCAAAAAGGTTCTATGACAACAGAACATTTTGGGCTCTATAATGAACCGGTTTTTATTCTTCCCCCCATTATTACTAGGCTAAATTTATATATATATATATATATATATATATATATATATATATATATATATATATAATACATATATACATGAATATATATATAGAAATGCTCTGTTGATGAGAACGGTCAAAAGAGAATGGCCAGACTGGCCCAAGCTGACAGTAAGACCACAGTCACTGCACTGTACAACTGTGGTGAGCAGAAAAGCATAACACAATGAACAACACATCCAACCTTCAGGCAGAGGGGATAAAACAGCTGAAGACCATATCAGAAAGCTGCAGTGGACACCAACACTGAACAGCAGAGAAACAGACTGGAAAAACATGGTCTGGTCTAATGAATCTGGATTTCTGCTGATAGTTACACGCCAAGCATGAATCCATGGCCCCAAACTACCTTGTGTGAAAAGTCCAGGCTGCTGGATGCTTTCTTTACACACACTGAGCCAATTAATATCAATCAGTTTGAGTACTGTTGCTGACCATGTGCGTCCCTTCATGACCACAGCTTACAATCTTCTAATGACTAATTCCAGCATAAAGATGCAGCAGATCACAAAATAAAAGTCTCTTAAACTGGTTTCATGAACATGACAATTAATTCAATTTTCTTCAGTGGTCTTCCCAGTCACCAGATTTGAATACAATAGAAAAACTTCGGCATGTTGTAGAACAGGATACAATTCGGCATGGACCCCAATCTCAAAGCAATGTTTCTAATGTGGAATACATGCCATGAAGATTTGAGGCAAATGGAGGCTCTACTCAGTTTAGAATACCAGTGCTCCTAAAAAATACTGCTTTTATCAATGAACCCTGGAACAATGGCATTGAATGGTCTTGCAAAGCCCTGTGTTGGATGTTCCTCACATTTAAGGCCATATACTGCTGGAATACTACTCATTCCCTCTTTTGTCAGAAATCAAGGGTTTTAAAATGAATGCATCTGGCTTGCAGTAACCATCTCTATTGTCCAGGTATGGTCATTTTAAGTGTATTAGTGAGATCAGGATGTTGGATGATCACATCTTCATACCACTGCTCCACAGCTAAAAGCTGGGTGGCTATATACCCCTCTATCCCACACCTGACATTAGGCATGGGGACAAAAGGTTGACATTTCACTGTTCCAGACGTTCTGATTCTATTGGCAGTACTTTTCTACAGGGTGCATTTGCACATCTTTGTGTGTGCATTTGCATGTATGTGTCAGCAATGGGTGCAACATAGAGTAGCTAATTCAGGAGCCACATTAGGACCAAATTGTACATTACAATAAACAACAGGGAATCGATTCTTAGAATAAGTACCACTAAGAATGAGGTAGTTCAAAGTGTCTGTGGGTGTGTGAATGTGTACCAAAAAGGATTTAGCTTCTGTAATAAAGCACACTATCATCTCATAATCTTAACCCAAGGGTGTATTAGTGTATAGCTTCAGCGCACTATGCTGTGAGTCATCCTCTAAGACAGGGAGATACACAGGCACTATGACAATAAGTAAACTGTGATTAAAGCAGCTCTCATGATTATTGGCAATGAGTCACAAGGGGTAGCAGCATCGTCCAGAGATGGTAGATAGCATTTAGGCTTGAATGGTCAGTCTTTGTGTTGTGGGGAGGTGAAGGCACATTCCTTCATAATGGTCCCTGATCTTAGCACCACATTAACCAGGCCTTCTGTTTCATGCTCATTAAAAAAAAAAAAAAGCAAGAGCTTTCAAAAGTAACCTGAAATGTTTACTGCGAGCTAGAATTCGTCACGGCCGCTGTTATGCAATGCCTATAGCATCAGATAATCCCCAGTGCTGGGTTCTCTAGCACTAACCCAAACACACTGTACACCAATTAATGCCCTGTCAAAACTACAGCGATATGCAGCTAGAACGCTGCTCCCGGGTGTCACAACCTTCTTTTGTAAGTCCGAAATGATTACACTTTCACTCCCAAGCCTGTCTCAGGCGTCATAATTCAGGGGCTGTGTTCGTCTACCTGATGCAAATGTCGTCTCATCAAGGGAACTAAATGGATTTCTCTGAGACGCCCGTCCAGATATCTGGCTCTTACATGCCAGCAGGGCTTCCAATCTCAGAGAGTGTACCATCAGCACCTGTGGAGAGAACGGGCCCCTATTAGTTTATGTGGAGAATTTGAAATGCTTTCAGACAGTCTCACCACATGCTTCCTTTTTCCAGGTTAACTCAAAGGCAGCTGCATTAATCACCATGACAACTCGCACCTCTCGGCCTCCTCGGGCCAGTTAAAGGGGAGAATGAGACAGACACCCAGAAGTGATCGTGCCTTACTCCCTGGAATGGTCTTCTATAGAGTGAAGTTAGGGGTTATAGACACTATGCGGTGAAGGCTTCTCTTGTTCTTTGCTTCTGTCTATCTAGAAAAACATCTCATGACCTAGATGTAGGGAACTGACCGATGAAAGAGGACTGTTTCTTTGTTTGCTGCAGTCCAGAATGTTGTTGTAGCCAAGCAATCTCCACTAACTGACTGAGGCAGAATTGAAATCACTAGAATTCTTTCATGTAGAAACTGGAAAAATATGAACATTTAAAGAGTACATGCATCCTGGGTATCAGCAGGGCTCCTGCCCACTTAGCATGTCTATAGAAATGCACATTAGGGCACCAATAATCAGTATGTGGAGGCAGGGCTTAGTGACGAGTGAGTAGAGGAGAAGGGAGCCAATCAGATGCTTCTCTGCTTGGTATGTTGCTGCAGCAACCAACAATAGCATTTACATATGGAAGGTCACTGTCCACCAATATGTACAATAATAGAGAGGGAATTCTGGGTTTGAGTGTTCATTGGAAGGTTGTTTATGTCAGAGGATTAACAGGTCAATGCAGCCTCCATCTGCTCATCAGAAGAGCCAGTGGATCTCCAAGATACATGGAGAGTCTTAGGATATCGTTTATAAATACTGTGGAAAATGAATGATTGAATTCTGATTTATAATTATGTATGTATTATTATTATTATTATTATTATTATTATTATTATTATTATTATTATTGTTATTATTGTTATTATTATTGTTATTATTGTTATTATTATTATTGTTATTATTGTTATTATTATTATTATTATTATTATTATTCAGCTTTACTGTAGCGACAAAAAATATGATTGAAAACTGCCTTAATAGTCACACAGAAAAAGTAAAAGGCAGCAGAATTTTTATAGGAGAAGGTAGATTTTTAAGTTAATGTAAAATAAGAATAATTAGCAAAAATTCATAGCTTTTCTATGGGTGTATTTTTACACACTGTACATGTAACACACAAAACATGGAGAAAACTAAAAATTGAAAAAAATTAAGATACATGGGTTCCATTGGATAGAAATATGACTTATTTACCAGTTCAAGTTCCATTGTCATTTTAGAATCTCTTTACATTGACCTCCATTTTCTCCATCCATCTTGCACCTGCTACCATGCAATACTCAAATTCCAATAGTTCACATCAGAGTGTCATGATTATGCAGCCAGTGTTCAGTCTCACTCAACCTGACCTCATACATTATACCCAGGTGTGTGTTCCCAAGCTGTCTTCTAAAATAATGCCATTTTATTTTTATTAATTTACATCCTGATATCCAATGACTTTTGTCATGTCAGTGTAATGTCTACAGCACACATATACACATTTTACTTGCCATTCAAATCCACCTTTGAATATGCACATCTTCTGAACTTCATATGTAATATTAATCACAATTAACCTTTAGAACCCTCTTTTTGAAATTGGATGTACTTTTTATTTTGCCAGAACATTTGCTTTAATTAACAGATTAACACTTGACTGTAGTCCAACTAAAATAAAAAACACCTAAATGTCCTGTCAGTATTATCCTTTCTCACGTCCCCTGTACAGGTGGGCAGAGCAGTAAACATGCACTGGAATCTCCTTTGGCATTTAAACTGGGATTTAATTCAGATGGAATTTAGCTGTTTCTGGGCTCAATAGGTCGCTGATAATTTATCGAACAATGATGGTTAGATGGGATAAGCTTTGTAGTTTGTAGCATCATGTCTGTAGTTACTCTGATCCTGAGATAAAGTCTAGAAAAAGGCATGTAACTGTGTGGATCTTGGGTTCTAAGTTCTAATGGGTTCTTCATTTTCTTTAAATGTACCACTCTTAAAAATATATTCTTAAAACCACAACCTTCTGAACACTATCATGAAACACAATCTCAGGCATCGGGGAGCAAATTGGTAGCCATTTCATATAATAACATGTAATGTAGCTTTAAGAGGCATTCAATTCTTAAGCTGTCATCTATTAAGCTCCATCACCACCTCTAAGAACATTACTGAATCTCAGGAATGCTGCATTTCACACCAGAACACACTGAACGGCTTTGTTTACATTTTAATCATTTCGTTCTTTAAATATAATAAACAAAAAGAAAAAAAAATCCCCTTCAGTGAACTCTCAGAGAGTCGTGCCGAGAGCAAACTCTATCTTCTTCTTATTCTTGGCCTGCATTGCCTGGTTGATGACTTACATTTACAGGTGAACTTGAGTTCGCTCGATGCTGAAGTCTGTTTGCATGTCCTTTACACCAGAAGCTTCGGCTGCAGCCATTCCATTAACCTTCAGGGCTTCTCTAATATCTGTCAAATCAGTTTTTTTCACCGGCTGTGATTTTGAAACCCTCTTTTTCCACTTCTGAAGGCGCACAACACAAGTATGTCTGCTTCAAGAGAGAAGAAATAATCTTGGTATGAAAGTAGGTGTTAATGCTTGTGTTTGACTGGGCTGTTTTTCAATTAATCTCTGACCACTAATGAGCGAGAGCTGCAGGAGTCGTGAAAATCATGGAAGAGAATATTAATAAATCTCTTTTCCCTTCATCTCTCCAGCTCAATGTACACCTACACACACTGGATAGACCTTTGTGGTCACACTAATTAATTGCTGACTGAAATTCGGAGGTAAAACATATCAAAGAGGAGATTTTGGGAAGGATTATTTGAGCAGGAGTTTGGAGGGAGGGTTGATTCAGGCAGTGTAAATCGGTTTTTTGGGCAGGATGTAAAATTTACCTGCTGAGACAGGACAGGACAGACAAATAAGAATAAGATTAGTCATCTTGTGGGCTCTCTTTGAAGTGACATTAACACTAGTTTCATTTCTGAATTTTGTAAGCCGCACAAGATACAGCTGAGTGGGTTGGGAGGAATGAATTCATCCATCACTTACTTTTCAAACAATCAATTTTTCTAAACTAAAAAAAAATAAAAAAATTATCATTAAAAAGAAAAAACAATGACGAGCACACAGGAAGAGAGAATAACCTTCATTGGATTTCAAAGGACACAAAACTGATCTTCCTTTAGAGTGGAGTTCAGCGAGGGGAGGACAGAAGCAGCTTCGAGAAGTTCAAGAGGGTGCGGGCAGAGAAAAGCAGACATATCACCCTTTTAAGAAGGGTCACCATAAAGCCGCTTTGACTTATAGGTGTCATGGAGGATGACAGAGAAAAAACAGAGTATACCCTCTTCTGTTTTCACCTGCCGTGCTGTCTTCAGCAGAGATTATCACACAGAGTGTCACGGAAAGACACTCTCTTCACTTTATTCGTTTATTTCCTTACTTCAAGACAGACGCTCTGGGTCAGAAGGTCCAGCAGCAAAACGTAGGCCTGCAACTCCATGACTTCACGAAGCCTCAGTGAAAATGCTAATGGAGATGTTTCGGATGCATCACTTGGAAATGCTAAGAGGTCTCCGACTCAGTGAGAAGCATTTGAGCTTCCATTTTTAACTTTTACTGGGAACAAAACAACCTTTTAGGACTTGTTTTGAGAAAATGTGCCAGGAAAAGAGAGAGAGGCAGAGAGAATGAGAGATTAGAACTATTTATGGCTTCTTTTTAGGGCCAACGTTGTAGATCAAGTAAAAGTGTTCAGTGCTACCATCATCTAGTCTTTACTCATACCTGACAAGTTCATGTTCCGTCCACAAACGTGTAGAAAACACTTCTATTGTAATGTAATGAAATGTAACTCATTGTTAGGTGGCAAAATGTAGGATTACCAAATATACAGGTTTTCAGGAATCAGGATAGTGGGATGGGAGGAGGGACAGGCATCTACTGTGGTTAGTATGGTATAGTTGGAAGGCTTTATGTAGGCCAGACCATGATGAATGGCTTTGTTTACCCTTTAATTATTGAATTATTTAGATATAAAAAACATAAAGAGTGAAATTCCCCTTTAGTTAACCCACAGAGATGGGAGACATTATTTAGGGTGACCATATATAGGTCTTCTGAAATCAGGAAACTGGTGGACAAACAGGCACCCATTGTGGTTAGGATGTTGTGGCTGGAGGGCTTCGTGTAGGCCTGACGGTGTGTTGGCGTGAGAGTGGGGAGGGACGTGTGCTAGCGTAACCATCCCAGCAACATGTGATGGTAGGTATAGGCCACAGTTTGACCACATAACATACATTTTTGCACTTGCACAGTATGCACAACATCTGGAGGAGGATCCAGCACCTTCTGCTGAGTAGCCGTGCTGCTACTACTGTATGCCTATATAAACAGAACACCAATATTAGAGCTACTGCGTACATGGAGATTTCATTTACCCACTGTCAAACCAATGTTACAGAGAAGAGAACTGAAGAGAGCTGGCAAGTCAAAGGAGAGCATGACAGAGTCTGTCCTTAATCCGGGACAAACATCGGCCTGGCTTCTTAAAGGTGGTCAAAGCTGTGTCATCTGAAAGGGTTTAAAAGTGATGTCAAGTTGTCCGTCACTGCTGTGGATAAATAGAGACCTAACAGTGGATGCTTTCTATAAAGCTACTGGACTTGTGTTAACCAGGTGTGCTCTTAAATCCAGTATTTTCCAGTTACAGAACGAAAACAGCTGTTTATTTCCATATCACTGCTCCATAAAGACAGCCTTGCGACCCCGTTTTCCTCATTTTTTAGGTTTCTAGCTACATTTGGACATATGTTGACATAATTACTCCCTACTTTGTGACAGTATTTCATCTTAAATGAACAAAACAATCTGCTCAGAAACAGAATACAGTGCACATTTTACCCTCAACTCCAATAATCTGCTAATAAGAATGACAACAGTAGCTCTAGCTCTGATGACATTCCCTTCAACCGAGTTTTAATAAGAAAACCAAGTCATTCTTATATTCTGCCTTTCATTTTACAATTAAAAACAAACAAACAAACAAACAAATAAACAAATATAAACCTGACTGAGCTCTCTCTGAATTCTCCTCTCTGAGTACTCTGTCAGTGCACTGACTGACCGAATGTCAACTTGTCATCAGACTCATCTACTTTGAAAGGAGACTCACAGATGTCTCTAAATCCCATAATCCCCAATACTTACAAACCAAACTTATCACCTCTTACATCTACCTTTTTCATGCTAGTGTAAAAATATATTAATAAACACATTAATAAAATTAAAGTCAAACTGAATGGTGTTTATTTACATTTGCCTTTAGGCACCTTTAGGCTGTGGTCATTTGGCTGTGGTGGGAAGCAGTTTGACCAGTGGTTGGTGTAGATGCAGGTACATGTAGACCAATAGTTGTAGTGAGAAAGCAGGACTTCAGCAGATGTGCTTAGCTGTAAACATCTGCACACAGAATGTGAGGCAACTATAGAACTAAATGCTGACAGGAAATCAGTGAGAACATTTCATGCTTTAGAAATCCCAGCTGGATGCATTTTTCACACCCCAGAAACGTGTCTGGGGAAAAAAAAGAAATAAGCAAACAAACAAGTCTAAAAACAAAATTGTGACATTCAGATATACTATATCAAATGAAATTAATTTAATTTAAAAAGTGTATTAAATTAATTTGTTGGAATTAATTTTTATATGAATGGTCCCTGAAAGGTTTGCAACTACTCAACAGCTGCCATAAAATAAAGCACGGGTGGCGCATGAATAGGTCAATTAACGCTGCATCCATACTCATAACCGGTGTGGACGAGGCAACAACTGAAAACAAATAAGCCGACAACACTCTTGCTTACTTTCAATCACAGTAAGACATCAACAGTAAACAGACCCCTTGAGCTGAACTCCAGTTCCTGTCACTGCTGTGTTGATGCGTGGGAGTCAGGCGTGAAGTGAGGGCTCTAAGAGCTTGAGAGCCAGTGACACTGCCGTCTAGCACATTCACGCCCAGGTTCCCTTGCAGTCTAGGTCAAAACACATAAAAAAGCGAGCAGCAAACCTGTCATTGTGCGCCACAGTGTGAAAGAGGTGAAGCGGAAGGTGCATGCATAGGAAGCCAATGCCGGATCTTGTGAATTGAATTGAATGTGGGAAGAGCAACAGGTTTCTGATTTATTTATTTGTTTTGCATTTTAATGAGGAGAGGTCACGAGAGGGCGTTCCAACCTGTTAGGATAGCTGTGATTAAAGCTGGCTGAGTGTAATTTATGGAGCTTTGCAGGACGCTGCTGACCCCTGACACGTTTTACACATCTCACATGTCCTGCAACAGCTTCTGCACTTCATGGCTGCACGATTTACAGCCCAAACATGAGCAATGAGCAGCACCAAGGCTTTGAAGTCCAATATGAATCCATACGAGTCTTCATGTACTGTTTCATGTCTCTACACATAGGGATGCTTTGATTTTGCAGCCTTTTCTTGTACATTCATGAAAAGTATTCTTAATGAAGGAGCTCTGTTGAGAAGCAGTAATAGGCGTCAAACAAACTCCATTAACCCCCAAAAGTACGTGGTTTATTATTGGGTTATTGACTGTAAAACTTTTTATTCAGTTACTTCTGTAGATTATTCAGAACCTACTATGAAATACTCAATAATAACTATGAAAATAAGACCAGACTTTATTTGAAGTACATGAACATTGGGATTTCTCGGCAAATGCATTTACGTTATACTGCATAACACATTTAAAAAGACATATTTGAATGTTTATTAACAACTTTTTTGATTTGCAAAATTAAATCACACATTTAATAAAGTAAATGATGTTTGTTGAGGCCCTTAATCTGTTGGTGGATACTTGTTCCATTTCTAACACTGTAGAAGCTTGATTCACATCCAATTACATGTAGAAAGCAGAGGGCTAACTAAGACCACCATTCATCAAGTCAATTCCGAGTCCTGATGACCATATTGATAGTCTTCCCCCAGAATGTCCTGTCTTCTGTTTGGGTCCTCAGGCATCTGAATGGTTGGTTTATTATTAGGTGAATTTTTTCCATCCATCCTGTAGCTGGTCGTCCTTTTCCTCTTTTACCTTCAACCCTTCCAAGCCTGATGCTCATTTCCAATGAATCAGGGAATCTTCTCCTAATGTGTCCAAAGTAAGAGAGCTTCAGCCCGACCATCTGGGCTTCCAGTGAGAGACCAGGCTTAATTTGGTCCAGGATCCATTTGTTTGTCTTCTTTGCTGTCCTAGGAACTCTCAGAAGTCTTCTTCGCAAGTTCAAAGACATCTATATTTCCTGTCTCACTTATTTACTGTCCAGCCTTCACAACCATACAGAACCATAGAGAAAACCAATGCCCGGATAATTCTGATCTTTGTTTGTAAAGACAGAGCTTTTTATTTGAAGATCTTTTCAAGCTCCTTCATCCTTTTCCTGCCTAGTGACAGTGGGTGTTGAATTCATTGAGTGCTGGATCCTTTGTTGTTAATAACTGAACCGACTAGGCAAAACTGACTGAAGACTTTAGTCTTCTTCATATTGGGCTGAAGTCTCATTTTTTTCACTCTGTGGTTTAACCTTTTTCTTAAGGGCCTTCAGGTCTTTCAGATTTCCTGACATGAGTATTGTGTCATCTCCATATCAAAGGTATGTTTTTTCCACCGATCCAGAATCCTCATCTTCCTCCACTCCTGCTTCTCTCATTGAATGTTCTGGATACAGGTTGAACAGGTATGGTGATAGTATGCAGCCTTGTCTAACTCAGTGTGGAACCATTCTGTTTGTTCATTTTCCTTCCTGACCGTAGCTTATAATAAGGAGATGCTCTGCTATTCCCAATTTCTTCAGTACATTCTATTTTTTTATGTGGTCCACACAGTCTAAAGCTTTGCTGTAGTCTAAACACAAGTTGACCTCCTTTTTGAACTCCTTTGATTTTTCAAAGATCCAGCATACATCTGCAATGATGTCTCTTGTTCCTCTGCCTTTCCTGAATCCTGCCTACATCTCTTTCAATGTATGGCTCTAGCCTACATTGGATGATCTTCAGCATGACTGTACTGGCCTGTGGTTTGAGGGAAATGTTGCGATGTTTGGCAAACCATTTCTTGTCTCCTTTATTTGGTATTGGGTAAGGTGAGACAAAGGTGAGAAGAGTGATAGATAAAGAATAAAGAGATTAAAACATATATCTAAGACTCTCTTGCATACAACAGTGAGAAGAAAAGAGAAAAGGGAAGTTTATTTGTATAGCACCTTTCATACACTGTGGCAAAGTCAGGGCTTTAAATAAAAAGATAATATAAACATAAAAAAACTTATATTAAAAAAAAAGCAAAGAATAAAAACAAAACAAAAAAATAACAAAGTTAAAAGTAATATATAATAAAAAAGAGGGAGAACGAAGAAGATGGGGGCGGGGTGGGGGTCAATTACAAAAATAATAATATCATATATTCACACTTATTGTGAGCACTATGTATTCTCTGATACACTGTGTGCACCAAACCATGATCTCTGTACCATACATAACTGAGCACATATTATTAATCAGAAAGTACAAAGTGATCATAAACATGCTATTAAGAAAAAGAAACATAAACTGCTCCATTCTCATCAATACATTCAGCTACTTAATGTTTTACAAATTGCTCACACAAACTTGCAAATGCACACACAGCTTGTCTAGTCCATATAGAAAGGTACTGGTCATAGGATAGAGACTCTGGAGCAGATAAATATATTTAACTTATTGACACCATGCCTAATGTCAGGTGTGGGTTATATGGAAATGAAGCCCTCCAGCAATGAGTTGTGGAGCAGTGGAACTTCTCTGGAATGATGGAACGATGGTGGAGGATTGATTTGGAATGATTTGGTGGGGTGGTGATCATACAACGTCCCGACTTCACTAATACTACCGTGGCTAAATCATATTCTCACAGCTCCAACATCTAGTAGATGACAATAGAGACAGTTACTTCAACAAAAGCAGGATAAATTCCCTCCTGATTTTGTTCTTGGGAGAAAAAATGAATGTGCATGTGAGCGAATGTCCCAATACTTTTGTGCATATAGTGTATCTGTTATACTTCATAACCAAGCTGAAGATAGGAATAGAATATGGTACAACCGTGTTCCACAACTAAAGAACTGAAGGTTTACTCCAGTAACACGAGAAGAACGAGCATATTCAGTGAGGATCTATTCCCCCAGAAGGCCCGAGGGCCATGCACATCCCCTTAATGTTGACATATTTTTTTTTTACATGGGTGGTCAAAGATTTAGAGGTGGGGGGTGGGGGGTGGGAAAGCATTCATGTGACCCTACAATGCCAGGATGATAAATGCCTAATTTGCAGCCATACATATTCCTCATCCAAGCATGTGAGGTGCATTCACAGCAAACAAGTGTTAATAATGCGGCCATGCCAAACAATTATGTCACAGTGTTTGGCTCTCTATGTGAGAAAGGAAAAACCTCTATGTCTCTCACCCTACCTCCCTCCTCCCCCATCTCTCTCTCTCTCTCTCTCTCTCTCTCTCTCTCTCTCTCTCTCTCTCTCTCTCTTTCCTCCATGAAACTACACAGAGAAAGGATACAGTATGCAAATAGGAAGTGTTTGAGTATGAGAACCAACTCCAGAGCCAAAATCGAGAGGGGTGGGAGGGTGGGTCAGAGGGGCGGAGTTTGAGTGACATTGATGGGGTTCCATTTATGAGAGCAACAAAAAGAAGTGACTGTGAATTACAGCGGCGTTCACTGGGAAAACAAGGACTCTCTCTCCCTCTCTCTCTCTCTCTCTCTCTCTCTCTCGCTCTCTCCCTCTCCCTCTCTCTCTCTCACTCTCGTTCTAGAGTGGTGTCAGTAAAAGAAGCCACATAAATTAAACAGCACTTAACCACCATTTAACCATAATGCGCTGTGTACTTGTTAGCAGTGGAAAAAGTAGGGAATGTGAAAAATGCACACCCAGAATCACAAGCTGTTCGGCGGCAATCTGCTTAAAGCACCATGAGAAAAACTTCACTGTACAGCCCTCCGCCATTAAGCATGGGAAAGTCACCCCGGGGGTCTTTTGGGGGTTTAAAAAGTCAAGTTGGTTCCCATTATGTTTGGTGAGGAATGTCAAACTCTGCACTACACGATTTTATTACCCACTCGTTTTGCTGAGAGCAGCTGTTGGTGCCACACTCTTTTTTAATGACGTTATATTTGATATCTGATTTAGAAGCTACTGTGAAAAGGCCACTCAAACATCAGCGAAAACACAAGTGGTGTAAAGCATGCTTTTGAAACAGTTCTTTTGCTTGGATCTGTGATGCCAGAAAAAGCCTTGTGTAGAAGGTTCCTTAAACTTGCTCTTCTTTGAAGAAAGTTTTTCCAAATGAGTTCCACCATGGGCATAAGTGAGGATTTCTAGAACACCAGGCCTGAATCAGCCACTAATTTATTCACTCTGTGATCACTTTTTGCAGACTCTCACAGGCCACATAACTTTCTCAACCAATCATGATTGTCTTCAATGATGCCAGCAGTCATAATTCTGGAAACACAGTCTGCATGCAGGTTGAGTATAAATGTAAACATGCACTGGAAGCTCCTTTGGCATTTAAACTGGGATTTAATTCAGCTGGAAATGAGTGAATTTTAGATGTTTTCAAGCTGAATTTCTGTGCTATGTATTTGATATAGGTATTATTGTATCAGCAACATGAAAAAAACGTGAAGCAGGCTCTGTCTTGTTCATTCAATGCCAGGCTCGTACTCTTACTATGAAATGTATTCCTGTCAGTTCTTGTCTCAGGCACTGAAAGGGCAACAGCCAAGATGATGGAATGGCTGCAAAAAGTTAAAACGTTATTTTGTTATAATTATGTTTTAGTGCTCCAAAATCAAAAACGTCTCAAACTGAGTTTTAGGACATTTGATCTGTTTGTGAAGTTTAACCTTTTCAGTAAATCAATGGAACTTCATTGCCTCTCAGCCGCATCCAAATACATAGTGTTTTATGCTGTCAAACTGTGAGCGTAATGGTGACCATATTTTGGTTTTCAAAAAAGTGGACACTGGGGACACATGAGCATCTGTCATAGTTAGGGTTTCCTGGCTATAGCACCCTGGCAGTGTGTGTGTGTGTGTGTGTGTGTGTGTGTGTGTGTGTGTGTGTGTGTGTGTGTGTGTGGAGAAAGTAAACATCTCAGACCATTTCCAAATAAAAGTCATGAGAAGGGATAATACTGACACATGCATAGATAATAACATAATAGACACAATAAAGGACATTTAGTTCATTTTTAATTAAATTTTATTTATTTTATGATTATTTATTATTTTTTTGGACCACAAACAATAAATAAAAATAACCGCAGTTCCAGCTTTTAAAAAGTTAATTGTTGATCAAAACATGGTCACGTCATACAGATAGTTAAATTCTGTTATTTTTTACATCTCAAATGAAGACAAATGTGAGGAGCCTGGGATCTCCTGATCAAAATAACATCTGGCCTATAAATACTTTTTTAAAGTAAGAAAATATCCTGCAAAATTAGCCTAGGGTTCTAGAAGTTAAGAAGATGGACAAAAGTAAATCACACAGCTGAAAACAGTAGTATGAGTAGTATCAACGATGTCTTTGCTGTGATATGTGTTACAGGCTTGGTTGAAATATATGAGACTGCATGCTCATATTCAAATACTCACTAACAGGTTTAAAGAGAAAGACACGGTTGCTTTGCTTAATGTCTCTGTCTGTGACTCTTTCCATTCTAATCAGCTAGAAGGGCATTTCCCACCGTTCCTCTTCACTGTTCAGTCTTACATCAGCACCCACTCCCTCCTCCATGGTTAGTCACAGTAAGGAAGAAAGACACCACTCAAGACACTTCCGCTGCTGGGAATCGTTTGGTGAGGTCAGCCTGATTGTTCAGGCCTGTGTCTCATTAAAGATGATGTCAAGTTATATAGTGCGTAAATATTTATCTGCAGTCGATTTGAGAAAAAAACATAAACAAACAAGCAAACAAAAAAAAAACTATCCATCTATCATGAATTTTCCTGCATGAGTGTTTCAATATTACAGCTGTAGACAGAATTATGTCTTGGCTTGGATGTTTCCCAGGAACGATGCCAGAATTTACACTGTGGCTTGGATGTTTCCATGGCCCATAGTCAGACTGACTCTACATCTGTGCTGGGATGTTTCCAAGGGCCCTGACTAGACCTGCTCTAGATAATGGCTGGTGTAATTCCTGGTGGTATTCCTGGGTGTCACTGCCCTTTGTCAGTCCTGTTCACCTCTGTCTTCCTGTTGTGTTCTAGCTGTCTCTTCCCATGTGCTGCTAAGCATATTGGATGTTTGTTTTGGTTCTGACTCCTCCCTTGCTCCGCCCATTCCCAATCTGTGTCTGATATGTAACCCTGCCCCCTCGTTATCATGTCCCAGGTGTGATCAATGTGATGTTGTATTTAAGACCCTTTGTGTCAGTCCTTTTGTTACCTGCTCTGTATGTTAGCGTAGCTTGTTTTTGTTTGTTTGTACTTTGTTTCCACACGCTGCATGTAAGTGTAGCTTGCTGTGGTTTGTTTGTTTGTAGTCTTTAATTCAGTAGATCCTGTTTGTTTATAAGTCTGGTTCCTTTGTTCCTAGGTTTAGTTTAACGTGTTTTGTGACGGTATGAACTCCTTAGTTTTTGTTTAATATCACAGGTTTGTTTTTCTTTACTTCATTAAATCATAAACTCCTACATTCGCCTCCCCACCCTTACTCGTCTGTTCCGTCTGCCCGAACCTGACAGCTGGGCTGGTGATGCCTCTACATTTAGGCTTAGAAGCCTCCAATATCTTTGTTTCCTGAAGGTTGAATGTTATATGAATTATTATGAATGATCAATCTCACCCTTCTGCCTTCATACCTGTTTACCCACTGACCTGCCCACTTACCAACCTACCTACCTGCCTACCTACACATCGGTCTGTTTATGGAAAATACACCTACCTGGTATTCTTCAATTCTGGCTGCTGCCCAAGAAGTGCCCAAACATAATGGTCAGAGTCTGACAGGAGTGAGTAAGAGTGGATTCAGGGTGTTATTTCTACTTTGGTTCAACTATAAAAACATGTCATTGAGGCTGAAAGGAGCACTGAAAGTGCCTGCAGCATAAGAGCTATGAATGAGTCTCAGCTGAACGCACTGGTCTGAAAAAAGAAACAAGCAAAGTCACTCCAAGCTGTTTATGTTATTCATTTCAATCTCTGCATGTCTGAAAGTCTGACGACAGCACAAAGAATAAATGACCCATGCTGGATAAAAGCTGCATGTGTGGAGGGCGAGCTAGTACTGACAAGAATAACATATCAAATGTGTGAATCTGGAGAATATTTTTAGACAGCTGCATGTTTTCTGAGAAGAAAGGTGGAATGCGTGCTCAGTGTGTGTTTTTCCATCTGTTGTTCAACACAATTTATGTCTCTTTGTCACACGTAGGTCCTCAAAAGTGCTTTTAAATACAGTGTACTGTACTATAGCATTACTATTTCTGGCTCCTATGATCTCCCCACAGCTGGGGAGTATAATTCTCTTTTGCTTCACTGCTGTAAATACAAATCAAGCTCTCCCTGTACACATACATTTGTTGACAAGCCAGCAGATTCACACTCAGCATCTGAAGTGAAAGAAGTATGTGGGTGACACTGTGTTATGCAGTTTTTGTCTTGTGCAGCTCCAACAAAGCTCCACCACAGAGCAGAAGCAATATTTCAGCATTGAGTAGGAATGAGAGTAGCCATCCTCCTTATTACAGTCAGGATCATGCTGGTAGCATCAAAACAGCAGATTTAAAGTCTGGAGCGAGGACAAGGCCAAAGCAGCAAAAATATCAATGTTTAATACATTTGTAAAAATAAAAAGCATAAGAATTCTGGTGCATAATACGTAATACAGATTATACCTGAGCTATTCACTTTGTAATTAAGTATTTATTATGTGATCTTTTATCCTGGGCATGTAAATGTTCCCCTAATTGAAGAATCACCCATTAATAGAGATTATTAGACATCATTAATAGAGACTGGACAGTGCGAAAGCCTGCATACACATCAAGACCTCATCACTCATGCATATTGGATTTGACACACATACAGTATACACGCATAGGCATATTCACACACACACACACACACACTGACCCATCCCCCCACAGTGAGAAAGCCTTCGCTGTGTCTGTGTCTGCATGTTTCCTGTCAGGTTTTTGTTGTGGATTCTGGCATTTCCAATCGCAGACAGTGGTGCCAGGCTGTTTAGCATAAAGTCTATGGAGCCTTATTCCAACCCCCCTGTACCCCCCTGCTGCTCCACTCGGACCAGGCCGAGCCCTAATGAAGTCTATGAGATAGTGTATGCTTGTCATGCCCCGCTGCTCGTCTGATCGGCAGAGTGAGAACACTTACTTTCCCTGCATGCCAATTAAGCACTTCCTTATCCTGCCACCATTTCCCACCAACTGCAACCCCCAAAATGCCATTCATTCACTATGGAGACATGGCACCATACATACACACCAATCAGCCATAACATTAAAACCACTGACGTGAAACGAAGTGAAGAACGCTGATTATCTGGTTTCAGTGGCACCTGTCAAGAGGTGGACGGTATCAGGCAGCAAGTGAGAAGACAGTTCTTGAAGTTGATGTGCTGAAAGCAGAAAATGGACAAGTATAACAATCTGAGACACTTTGACAAGAAACTAAATTGTGATGGCTAGACAACTGGGTCAGAACATCTCCAAAACATGAGGCAGGTCTTGTAGGGTGTTCCTGCTATGCAGTGGTCAGTACCTGCCAAAAGTGCTTCAAGAAAAGAACCAATGAACAAGTGACAGGGTCCTGGAGACCCAAGGCTCACTGATGCATATGGGGACTGAAGGCTAGCTTGTCTAGTCCAGCTGATTCCACAGAAGAGTTGTTGTAGCAGAAACTGCAGAAAAAGTCAACGCTGGGTATGGTTTGTGTCCATATGTTGACGGCACCAGAATCGGCAGCTCACCTACGTTAACTGGAAAATTGTCTTGATTTGTCAAACTAAGGTACTGGGTGATATTTACAAGTAATACCTGGCATCCTTTAGTTAAATTATAAGCACAATTTTATTCTATTGGTGAACAAGACTGGATTTCAAAGTCCAACTTTCCATTTCTATGGACGTAAAACAGGGTAAGGATTTATCAAATACAAAACAAACAGCAAGAATTAACCATAATACAAGAAAAACAGACAAGGAAGCTTAGACAAAGTACACTTCACAGCAGAGAACATGCACAAACACAGACCAGGAAATACTGAAACAAAGGGGTTCCTTGTACAGAGACACAGACTAGACACACTAGGGGCAGATAACCAGAGGGCAGGGCTACAACGGAGGCACAGTTGGGAACACTGATGATAACAAAACAAGGCAGAACCGAGACAGGCAAGGAAACAGGAGGAACTGGACAGAAGCATGACATTGGGCCGTTTGACCACTGAGTTCTTCACCTCTTCATATTAACATCTTCACACAGCAAACATGGTGAATCCATTCTCCTTTTGTTAGATATCCTGAGGTAGACACCAGTCTAACCCCCATCTAACACCAGTCAAATGCCAGTCTGTGGTCTGTGTTGATTATTCTGAACAGCCTTTTTTCTTCCTCTTGCTTCGCTTGTAGACCCTTTGCTCACTCACTACGGTCTCAAACTCAGAAAACCTGTTGTAAAAAAATCTGAATTGAATTGAATTGAACTGATACAGCAGGGAAAGCACATGGAAGGTGAATTGGCTTGGCTATGCTCCCTAGGTGTGTGAGTGGGTAAGGGTGTGTGTGGTACCCTGCGATGGAATGGTATCCTGTCCAGGGGATATTTCTGCTTTGTGCTCCAGGATTGTGGGTATTCTCGGAAGCAGATAAGAAGATGATGGATAGATGAACTGAATTAAAGCGAATGAACTATGTACACATTAACAACGGAACACATTCGGACAGAGGTGACAAGAGCATCGGACAGCTGATACTTTTTGAGTTCACAAATAAATTTTGTTGTAAAATTATGAATGTATAGACTTGGTTTTTGATAATTAATGATGAAAGGAAAGTGCTGTACTGCAGCTGCTGCAAAAATAAGCTCCCTCAATATTGACTAAAATCAGTGTAAAATTTGGAAACTGTGTGGAGGTAACCACGAATGGCAAAACACTGTTGCTCTGTTTTGGAGTGCCAAGCAGCATGTGTCCAGAGACACCTGCTGTGTTTAGGAAAAATGTTTGGGAAAAATGGAACAAAACAGGATCTGGAACAGAATTCCCACTTTGGGGGGGAGGTTTGGTTAAATTTCTAAAAGAGCCTACGGGATCAGGTTCTCTCTCTCTCTCTCTCTCTCTCTCTCTCTCTCTCTCTCTCTCCTGACTGAAACAGTGCAGGATAAAGGGCACTTTCATCTGCATTAATATGCCGCTCATGCATGGAGAGAATATTATTCCCTTTTATTTGTGTCAAAGCGGTGGGTGGAACCTGAATGCCTCACAGCAGCAGAGACACTTTGGCAGTCCCTGCATATCTTTACACTCACACACACACACAGCCTTCACACGGACCAGAGAGACAGATTTCACACATCCATCCTTCAGAGGAGGCCTGAGTTTGCTGTTTTTTAAGCTTGGTCCCCTCATTTATAACACCCCCTTTCTCAACATCGGCAGTGCGTTTCAGCAAGGATAAAGCACTCGTGCGACTCAGACACAAATCAAAAGTATCACGGAGAAAATGCTCGTTCATCATTAATAATGGACAACTCGGTGCTGGTTGGCCACACGCAGCCAAAAAAAAAAAAAAAAAAAAGCAGTTTAATGGAATCAATATTTCATGCCAAACATCTGTCTGTATATTTTCTGCCAATGTGTAGTGATGTCATTACAAATGACTGTCAGAAAGGAGGGGTAAACACACACAAGCTGGGCTAAGAAGACGTTTGTGGAGAGTTGGAGAAAGGAGGAGAGGGAGAGCATGAAACAGATTGACGAATAATCTGTCTGCCTTGGAGAACAAATGAAATATTCATAGAAATGCACTGTATTACCACTGTCAAACATCTCAGCAAGAAAAGCACAACAAGATAACTTAGATATGCTCACACCAGAGAGAGAGAGAGAGAGAGAGAGAGAGAGAGAGAGAGAGAGAGCACAGAATAAAAGACACATCTATGTATTAATTTATCTATAGGGAGAACAAGAATCTATCTATCTATCTATCTATCTATCTATCTATCTATCTATCTATCTATCTATCTATCTATCTATCTATCTATCTATCTATCTATCTATCTATCAAGAAAGAGGTGGATAGAAAGGGAAAATAAAAAATAGTATCTCTCTCTCTCTCCAAAAAAGTATCTCTCTCAGACAGTCTTTCAGACAGAAAGATAGAGAGAGGGCGAGAGAGACAGGGAAATTGTTCAGAGAGAGAAGGAGGATTTGTGCCAAACATTTGCCCACGGCCTCTTCTGGAGCCTGGTTCCATCCCACTTGGCAAAAGCGATGGCTTGGACAGCTCCCACATTCTTCTCTGGCTTATCCCAGGGCTCTCGCAATTAAGGCCCTTAATAAACAGCCTCACAAAAAAAGCAGTGCTCAAAAAGCAGAATGCAGGAACAGTACAGCCACTCATGTCCAAATTATTTTCAGGGAGTTCTGTGCCGTAAGGCTTAGCAGAGAAATGTCTAATAGGCCATCAGATAGAAGCAGTTTGCCATTGTAGATCTTCAGGCCAGACACAGTCTCCGTTTTGGCCCTGTTTGGACACTGTTCAGTGTCGTAATTGGATATTTAAGAGGAGCTGGAGATGGGACTAGAGCAAATGTTCCCTTGTGGAATTTAAAAGTGCCTGGATTCAGAGATGCGGTCTTTGAAAAAAGAAAAAAAGAGAGAAAATCTGCCAAAGTTCATGCAAATCCAGAGCCTCGTGTCTCACCCACACTAAAATGGATACATTAGAAAACACTGTTTATGTGTCAGAAAGGTTTCCAAACGTTTTAGATCCTCGCTGGAACAATGAGAAGATAAGAAACTGGATAATGGACCTGTTTAGCATGCATTCTGTATCCCAGTAGTTTTGAGATATTCCCTTTTTACACTAAAATATCCCTCCAGTGTGAGCAGATGAGACCCGGTGTACTTTCCCACGCAAAAAGCACACCAACACATACATCATTTCCATTTTCCATTCTCTTTCCAATGAATTCTTATCCAAATTGTCCTGCTCCAGGAGCTTGTGAACAGTTTATGTTGGTTCTACAATGCAGTGGAACAATGGATGATTGTCATATTACAATGATGGCTCTAATAAGGCAATTATTTAAACTACAAGGGAACAAACTCTGCAAAACGGCTGTCATTTAATGGTAAATAAGCTTGAGCACCAGCACGTGTGATACAATCCATCACAGAGAAACATTCATATTTTTGTACTGGATTTGGATATGATCCGTCTCTAACCACCTCCAAATGTGGATTGAGGAATCCAATTGGAGTCCAATGTAATCACAATGTCTTGAGGCTGTTCACACCTGGCTTTTCATGCAGACAAGTTCAATCTAAATGTTATTCGATCACACGTCCGACGCAACAGGTTCAAGCAAGCAAGGTGCCAACATATACAAAATAACGTGTTTTTTTTTTATGTTTTGTTTAATGTGGATGAAAGGCAAAAAATTAACTGCCACTCAAAAACCTTTTATCTCCATTTGTGTTGTTTTCCACCAATTGACTTAAATCTACATGTTAATTGGACAATTTTGTTGCAACTTTAAGATAAATGGACCAATAGAAATGCTCCAAAATTACATCCATTAAAAGTTGACAGTTTATTTATTTATTTATTTATTTATTTATTTATTTATTTTTCCTCAAGAGCAAAGTGTCCAGTTTATTAATATGAAAAAAAAAACCCAGCTGGCCACAGTGGTTGAAGGGCATCAACAGAATTACCAAGCTGGTTCACCTAGCATGGCCACCAACACCAAGGTGTTTGAACAGCATGCTCAAGGATGATCAGCATGAACAGCAAAGCCAAGCTGGTCAATCAGCATGGTGAAAATGTGTGACCAACATGACCAGCATGACCAAGCTGGATGACCATTATGACTATTATGAAATTCAATATACATTGTGCCGGCCAGGAGCTGGTTAACCAGCTGACTTACCTTCATATTGGATGTTTTCATCTGGATTACCAGCTTTTCAACCACCTTGACCATCAAGCACCAGTTAGTCTTGAGCTGGATTCTTCTGCAGGGTTCAGCTTATGCTTATCCAGCTTGGTTTTCTCCTGCTCTCCTGCTGTGGAAGTTGAGTTCATTTTGGCATGAAGGGCAAATCACTTGGCATAATTTTATCATCACACATAGACCTGAAAATAAAGTAATAAACTGACCTTTTATATGCATGTAATGTTGTTATGACAAGACTTTGATTGGTGCCGCATCTGATTGCACATCAGACCGATCGCATTAAGCAGATGCAGCACAAATGGACAAAGCATGGTTAGATGAGTGGGCCATGATGTCCAAACACAGGCAGGTTTCAGATGGCACCCAGTTCTGCCAATACGTTCTGTAAAACACAATATGGGGTGACAGAGTCCTAGAGTAAGATAACACCGTTTGCTGACTGTTTCATGTAGATTGAGCTGTAACAATGGTCTGTGTGATGGTGGAAAATGGCTGCAGTAGAAAACAGAGAAAAAAAAAAAGAAAACAGACAGTGGCGAAGGGCCAACACCTCAAGGACTATCCGCTCTCGGCCCAAAAATAAGTCAAATTAGTCAGACTGGCAGGCATTCCTGACACCCACAGAGAGTGTGAATATGACTTTAGTTAGGTGTGAAAAGAAAAGCATTGGAAGGAACTGAGGGAAAGTTGTGAGAGAAAGCAAAAGTTCCTCTTTCTTTTCTGCCGTGGAAAATAAATTCAGCCGATAATGACTGGAGGGGAAAAAAAGGCTTACATGTATTTATTTATTTTTTTATTTATTTGATTTTCCTCCCCTTTCCAGCCATAGAGAAAGAGTGATGCGGGTGGCTTTAATGATGGCAGGCTTCATTGATGTGAACGCTTTTGTCCCTGCACTTTGAGTGCTCTTGCTTTGCCTAATGCTCTTCACTCTTTGAGAGCTTTCCACTGATGGCTTCGGGATTGATTAATGAAGCAAGAGTCTTATCCATTCTCCTCTAAGAATGTCGGTCAAAAACGCAGACGCAATGCAATTAGCCCCCTAATTTTATTGTTTTGATTTGAGATGCTTTATTGTCCATTCAACGAGACTTTCGTTTTCCTGACATCAAAAAAACGTGATGCATTGCTCCGAGTATGACTTTGATCCGGTGTTGTTTTTCTTACAGCTCATGGTATCACAACACTGTACCGTTAATGGGCTGTTGTTTGTGTTTTGTGTTAAAGTCTATTGAAAGTGGCATCGAGAAAATGACTGAATTAACATATTTCTGTCCGAATGGGTTGGCATTGTCTCTGGAGGTCTTTTCGGCGATGCATCAACCTTGTTCAATTTCCACAGACCGACGTCTTCAAATGCAGCAAGATTAGTGGGCGTTTGGTGCCAAGTGCAGTAGATTTTATAAGCCCACTTGAGGTGAATGGAGACACCGGGGCTATTTGACATACTTCACCATGTCAGCCTGATGCAAGAACACTCCTGCACACTCGCCACTCCAGCATGGAGCTGGAGGCCTTAAAACCCAGGCATGCATTTGTGAGAAGCTTTATGGCTTCCCCGAACACAAATAGGGAGTTTGTGCCAGACTGCCGTCCTCATTCAACATAACATTAGCTGAAACCCATCACAGGGAAAGTGAGTGGATGTTACTGGAGCTCAATGGTTTTTTAGAGGACAGTTTATATGTTTATTTGACTCTAGGAGTTGGGTGGGTGTGAGGACACACGATACATTTAGTTCCTGGGAAACTACAATCACACCTTTAAAGGCCCAAACCACTCATTCGTTCGGCATTGTGGACAATTATTTTGCTTGAGCAGTTTCCAAACTTCTATGTGTGATTTCTTTGGGAAGCAGGTTGGAGTGTAGCTTCTGGGTGCCCCATTACATCATTCTTAAGGGTAATCCTTAGACCTCAACACACCACTTCTGCTTTCAGAGGCACTGGGGTCTTTAGTCTTTCACCATGGATCTGTCCGCCTCTTCCTTTCTGCCCATCCTGGGAACATGGTAAAGTAATTACATCCGAGCGGATCAGGCTCAGGCCCACCACCAGCCTGTGGGAACTGTTGAGCAGGAAGGAAGGGAATGCAGGTGTGTTTGGAGCTGGAACAATGGAAGAAAAGCACGCTACATGCACACACATCATAGCTAGGGTGTGCATGTGTTAAGATGTTTTCATTGTGAGTGCATGTCTATGTGTATGTGTACGTGTACGTGTGGGTGTACACGGAGGGGTGGGGATCCTGGGATATGTGTTTTTAAATTGAGTCTGAACCTGATTGCAAAACAACAATATTATGCACTAACGCAGCTGTGGCCTGAGAAAAGTCTGTCCCAATCCAACCGATGCTGAACAAATCTGGATCTGTATCTCAACAGAGTTCTGTCCAAATCTGACTCGACAAACTTTAGTTCAAACTCAAATGTAGTCTGAAACAAAGGTGTAACCCAATGAAATTCTGTTCCTACTTCCAACAAGTTCTGTCTTTTATACATTTGATCATGTTTTGATCAAAATTGTATTTGCACTTAGAGTTTGTTCTATTATTATTATTATTATTATTATTATTATTATTATTATTATTTATTTATTTATTTATTTATTTATTTATTTATTTATTTATTTATTTATTTATTTATTTATTTTGAAGACTAGTGTTTTTGAGCTGAAAATGAAATACTTCTGTTGAATTATTTGTATGATTAGATTGGCAAGGATATTTCAAGAAAACTTACCATTTGTGCAAATAAAATAAAAGCAACCTGAATGTCCTTCATACTTTTTGTTATTTATCAGTAACACACCTTCTACTGACTTTTATTCTGAAATTTGCAGACCATTCCTTTACATTTCCTCTACAATACAAACCCTGTCTCTGATCAGTCAGAGTCTGTATGCAGGTTGAGCATGTACACATGGGCAGAGCAGTAAACATGCACTGGAAGCATTTAAACTGGGATTTAATTAATTAATTTATTTTTTCTCAGGTCTGTATGTTTCTCTTACCCAGAGATACGAAACATAGAATACTGGCCCGCAAAGTGAGGATCATGGGTTGTAAGAGGAAAACAATACTGTTCAAACACCCAAATCAAAACTTCAATAGTTATTAAATATTCAAAGTGGAGGAATATTTAATGTCCTCCCGTCACATGTCTTGATTGTTTGACACAGAATTCTTCTTCCCGCCTCATGTCCTGATAAAAGTCCATTAGGCATGTTTGTGTGTCCACATGCCTGAGCGTGTCACTAGATAATTAATATTTTTGAAAGGTCTGCTTAGCAGAAGTCACAGTGTGAGCCATGACGTCCAATTGCTTTCCATTTGCGGCACCGGCCGTGAAATCCTCACCCAAGTCTTCCGAGAGGCACTTGACTTCCAGGAATGTGTTGTCTGTGACATGCTGTTTACATGATTAGATAGGGTCAAGGCTACTTCAAACTGCAGCAGCTTCTGGGCAGCAGCCTGCTTATGACCAATCCTTTCCATTAGCTGGGGCACCTAACAACATCCATTGTCAGGGTAGCGGCGGGGAGCACGTATGTGCGATAGAGCAATGGCTCCGCAACGTAGTCAAGCATGCTTTCATGCTTGGGGTGTTGTAATCCCATTAGCTGCGTGCTGGGACTCCCATGTGACAGCTACATAAAAAGCCTGCGCTTGGAGTGAACTTATGTCTAGATTGGTCCTGCAGTCAAAACATCTCAGCTTCATTGACAACCAGAGAGTGTAGAAGCGTGAGTGTGTGTTTGTATGTGCTGCAATTAATGAGGGCACGTCTTTTGTTTATTAATGACAGTCCTTGTAGCGATTAACTGCATCTACCAACTTGCCTTGAGAATAAGGAACAGGCAAAACAAACCGCAAGTACATGTTATTTGTGCTTTTGTGCTTTTTTCCTTTGGAAGACTTTATCTTGGAGGCTTTCGCTGTGAAATATTTGCCACAAAGGATTAAGTTTGCCGTCGTTTGTTTACTCCTGTAGGGTGGAGACACATCATTATATACAATTAGTAGAGGCAATGAATTCCAAAATAGAAGTGAAGGACCAGAACTGCTTTTCAAGAACCGTGAGCTTGAATGGCATAACGAAGCCGCAGCCCGAGCCGGGAAGACAGGTCAATTTCTCCTTTTTGGACATGCTCTGAATGTTTTAACATAATGAAAAATTAAAGAAGATGCTCCGTTTTGTATGAACACAACCGCCTCTGTGTTGATTAAAATGGAACCTACATTCCTAAATTTCCCCAGTTGTTTCCATTGGGAATGCACTGAAGCTCTTACTGGGTGTGAGTGTCAAACTGTGTATTCTCAGAGCTGTGCCTGCTTTCTTTTGGTCTAAATATGCAGTGAATCTACCTTCTTTTTAATGGAGTGTTTTAGTTATTTCTGCCCTTCACAAACAACATATCTGAAGATAAAAGAAAGCTGCTTTTCTTTGGCGGCAAAGTTGAGCTGCCTCATGTTGCCTAGTGAAGTTTCTGTATATTCCACAATGCTTTCCTGCTGAACTAAACAGCCTGGCCAGCCCAGCTGGTCAAACCTGTTAAGCTGGTTGACCAGCGTATTTCTTGACCTGCATAAAATTTGCCTTCATTTGTGTTTATAGCTGGTCTATGAGCATGGTCAAGCTGACCAAGCCAAACTACGTTCGTTGGGCCATTGCCTGGGCTGGGCTTTCAGGGCTATTTCCCAACTAATTTTTTAACAAGCACCAAACCTTGAAGCGAATAAAGGGACACCACCCAGATTCCTACCTCTAGACAAATCAATGCCCTTTGGAATCCTGGGTCTCTGCCCAGTCAACCAGCATAAGCAAGTTGGCTGACCAGCCAGACCAGCATCACCAAGCTGATCAAACATTAAGGCCAGTGTGACCAAAATCAAATACAATCTACACTATGCTGGTCAAGAGCTGGTTAATCATCTAGATTAACCTCATAGTGCATGTTTTCATCTGAATGACCAGTTTTCAGCCTTCTTGACCATTAAAGACTAGCCTAGACCAATCATGATTTTTTAGGCTGTTTTGGCAACTGTGTTGTACAAATCTCCACATCAAGGTAGCATCTTGACCTGCCTCACAGTATAACCGGCAAACTGATTGACTCTTGTTGTTAAAGGGTTAATCTTTATCTGTAAATAGACACCAGAATGAGGTCCATGAGAACTCACATTCATAATTCAACCAGTGTCCATTCTCCTTGACATTCTATTTGACCATGACCACTGAACCAGAATCAGGGTCATGTACTCCCCTAGACTTAGTGATGTAGCAAATACTCACTATTCTTGTGTGACCAGAGGGGTCAGACCTGTTTTGGGGCAGAATGGGGGCCTACACAATATTAGGCAGGTGGTTTCAATGCTGATCAGTGTATAGTGCTGGTAACCATTCTGAGATGTTCTTCAGCTTAGTGTGAATTTCCACGAACGTTCCCTTTATGAATTGAAAACACTGGTCACCATTTCGAGATGTTCCTCACTTTTCTGAAGAAAGTGGAATTTTGTGATGCTTCACTGGGTATCAGTGTCCATCGGCTTTTCTTTTTAACAGCATTTTCTTGTGTTTTGTAAATACAGCAATTGCACACAACCCCTTTGAGATTTCTGCTCTCCTTAATTGTTATGACATTCACATAGTCAGAGTTGAGGCTCTGCAGAAATCCAAGGCTGGTGAAGTGAAGTGAAGGAAAAACGTGGCCTTCATTTATTCGCTCTTGCTCCATTTATTCCCTCATGTTCAGTTCAGGTGAAAAATTACTCAGCAACGCACCCAGGCCTGACGCACGCCGCTGCTTCCATGGCTGAGTAGATCTAACTATTTTACACTTCACACTCCTACCTGAGGAACTGAAGCATGCATGAGCCACATCCGAAATAGAAACAAACACGGGGGGGAAAATATTACAGATTGGAGAAATTGATCTGTGCTATGGTAACCCGGGACGTCTGCCAGTTTATTTCCAAGGCTATTATGGTCTGCATTTGTGTCTCTCTGAGAAAATGATAGGAAGATTGGATCTTTAGTCTGCCTTCTTCATCTCTCTCTCTCTCTCTCTCTCTCTCTCTCTCTCTCTCTCTCTCTCTGAAGCTGCACACACACAGGGTAATATATACACACATATATATATATATATATATATATATATATATATATATATATATATATAAATCTGGACAATTGATTTTGATTTTAACTATATTGATTGCCTGAGGGAGGTGACTTCTCATATTTATGTATTAACATAAATACAGTGAAAGGTAGTTATAAATTCAGTCGTTTTGAACAAAAAACAACAACAACAACAACAACAACAACAACAAAAACCCTACATTTCTTTACGATTTATTCCGTCACTGAGATTGATGGCAAGTTTGTAAAACTGAACTCGTGCTGAACTGATTCTGAATTTTCCTAACATGAAAACAAAGAATATTGAGGCCTGTCAAGAATGTAACACATAATAAAATACAATGTTTATCCTGTTTTTTTTTCTCTAGATAATCTACAAAGTCATTTCTGTCACACAACACACTGATACACACACACACACACGCGCGCGTCTGTCAATCTGTCTATCTCGCTGACCCTCCATGTGCACGCAGCTTTGATGCGTTCTCTGTAGCACGCAGAGGGAAATCGACAAGCGGCGTCTGCTGTGATATCCCTTTTCCCCACATCTTTCATGCAGATAAATGGTAAAAGCATCTGTGGACATATGTTGGGCTGAAATTGATCACGGTAATGCTATTAAATGCAATGCGATTACTGACTAGACTTTCACCACAATTGGGTATCAGGTCTCTTGTTGATGTGGCCAATGATTTACAGAAAACAATTGTGAGGAGCTGAGACCAATTATTTTTCAGCTATGACATTCTAAGTGTGTGTGTGTGGTGTGTGTGTGTGTGTGTGTGTGTGTGTGTGTGTGTCTGTGTGTGTGTGTGTGTGTGTCTGTGTGTTTGGAGCCTGTATTTCCTCAGGGCATTATTGAAAATCTGATCTTGTAGCTCAGTATTTGTGTGCACCTTCCCCACTGATATCCAGCTGAGAGAGGCTGTAACTGCACCCCTAATATTTCCTTTTTCCAAGAACTATGAGAACTATGCTGAGATCTATCTTCAGATTTCTACAGTATCAGAGAATGATGACCACTATTTTCCTACAGATCTGAGGTTTGTGTTCTAAACAGTTTGCAGGAGCCCTATAATGTTAAAGTGTGTTTTTCCTCGGCAGAGGTGAAGAATGGGAGTTAGTTATATGGAGGTGTCATACTATCTGCATCCCAAAGCCTGGATTGCAGCCGGGGGAGGCTGCATTTCTTGACCGCTACATCACATAAGGCTGTTCCAAAGCAAAGGTACATTCAGAGTGTTAGTTTCTCATGTGTTAAAATTCAAGTCCCCTTACGTTTTCTGTGCCCACTTGCAAGAGGCAGGACCTTGCTGGTGATGCCACCACACAGTGTCATTATACTGTTCTGGTTGTGTGACCAGTAGGCTACTAAAAAGGATCCTTCATAGGACACTTCTACTAAGGACCTGCCCTACCATGACTGCAGCCTCGGCATTCCAATGAAAAAAAGCCCCAAATAAAGTTAGAACACATATATCACTAAAGGTAAAATGTTAAACATGACTCACTTCAGTTGGCATGGGCAGCCAGTGACTGAAAACAACTGACCATATGGAGGGTCTGATAGCTTTTTAAAGGTTGCTTTTGACATTATGAAACGCTGAATTCACTAGAAAGCTCTCCCAGTGCTCGCCAACCCCCTTTTCCCCCAGAATGTGAATCGAATGTGAAACCGCCTGCTGAATGTGAACAGGACAAAAACTCCCCTCTCCGTTGAAAGAACCCTCTATTGGGCTGAGCCACACTGGACAATCAGTCGACACCCCTGGTCCTGCCCAACATATTTAGCATTTTCCTTTAGAATTTCGTAATTGCTCATAACATGAATAAAAGGCAAGTAACAAGAAAATCCAGCACAACAACAAAACAAAACAGGCCAATCCCAAAACCCCAAAACCCCCAAACCATTTCCATTTCCACGTTGCAACTTTCCCAGTTTTCATCAAGAGCAAACAACATCAAAACTGCATTTTCCCACCAGAGTCTTTTTTATTATTATCATTTTTACTCAGATACGGAAGACATGGGGTACGTGACAGACAGCAAAAGCTCATTTTTAATGGTCACAGTACTTGTGGTCTTTCCTATGTGTTGAGATGCCCTGTTCTGACTGTTCTGTCCTGATACTGTCCAACCCAGCCGTCCACTACCATGCTGTGTCCTTGCATTGATTAATTACTGGAACCCAGCATAGCTGTGTGTATGACTGTTCAACCTGCTGGACTTTCACATTAACTATGAGCTTGTGTCCTTTACTCACTCACATTCTCATAACTCATGACCTGCGGTCACATTAGCCATAGCAAAACATGATCTCACTCTTTCTGGACACGCTCACGCTTGTTCTTCTCTTACTGTTGTGCTTTTCCATAGTCGACCAGAGGTGGATGAGTTCCTCTCAGTTTGAGGGATTGTTTTCTTGCCACTGTTGCCTTTGGCTGAAGCAAAATAAGCTTGAACCCATATCTCTGTAAAGCTGCTTTGTGAAATTCATCGTGAAAAGTGTTAACAGATGCGCATGTGCCACATAGGGGTTATGGGTTCAAACCCTGCCTTGGTCACAGTCTGTGAGGAGTTACGTTTGTTCTCCCCGTCTCTGTGCAGGTTTGGTCCACCTCCAGTTTCCCCACCTCCCAATAATGTCCCTGGTTGGTGAATTGAATGCTAAATTGTGCAGGTGTGTGTTACCCTGCGATGGACTGGCGCCCTGTCCAAGGTGCTCAAGGATTCCAGGTAGGCTCTGGATTCACCGTGTGACCAAAACACGACAGATGCTCTTTAAGCCTTCGCACTTTTCCCAAATTCAAAGGTCTGCCTCCAGGACTGATTCTTCACTTTGTTTGGGCCTCATTATTGCTGGTTTGCTTTTATGCAGTAGCATTGCATCCGGACTGTGGACCAGTTGCACAACTGATTTTTCCCTGCATAAACTCAAGGCTGAAGAACAATGAATTTTGGAGTCATGTCATTTCACCATGCAAACAAGTCATTCTCAGAGAAGGAGCATTTTGCCATGCAGGCAACATGTGGCAACATGTGGCAACCCTTCAAATGGTGCCAGGGGTGGCTAGAAATGAACCCCAAAACTCCTGTTCAGGAGGACCAACGATCAGTCTTCTGGACCGCTCCTGGACTCAAAACAGCATTAAACGCTCCAGGGTCCAGAAATAAAAACACTACTGTTTTATAAAACAGAAACAGTATTTTCTCCTATATATTTATCAAAAACACTAAAATTAATAGCTTTACATGATGAACACACACTTAAATGCTCATCAAACTGTTAGCAGAATGACTCTCCGTTTTATTTGGTCCGTGGAATAACAGCCCGCCAATGATCAGAATGAGAAGGAGGCCATAAAATGAGCAGTACTGGGTGAGAGGGAGAGAAATATATCATTAAAGTGTGTTCAGTCTCAGAGCGGCGCTCAAGTCTCATCTGCATGCTCACACACACGTGGTCGTGCACTAATGGACACTGGCCGCTCAATCAACTGCACATGAAATATGCTAACGTTAGGAAAACAAAAATCAAATCTTTAGCCCCTGACACAACATTATTTTTCATAAGTCTATTAAAAACGTTACGACGTGTTTGACTGTGCTGGAGGAATGTGAAACGGACAGTTGGGTGAAATGGCGACACACACATTACACAGTGATTAGTTCACTCAGTGGCCGATAATGGATCTAATCAGAGCGTATTAATAAACAAGACATGGAGCTGTTTCTTCTACTGGGGATTCATCCATCTTTCCATGGGGTGGACAAGAGGCATGGAGACACACACACACACACACACACATTCACTAGGACTGTCCATATGTCCAATGTCTGTAATGAATGCATTCAGTCACTTTAGATTTGACTCTTTGCCATGGACAAAAGTATTGGGACACCAATGAAATAAAGGATATTAAAATACTTTATCCTGCTTCTGTTGGAGTAACTGTCTCTACTGTCCAGGGGTGGCTTTCTATTAGATTTTATAGCAATGCTGTGAGGATTTGATTGCAATAAGTGACAACTGTGTTAGTCAGAATGTTGGATGATCGGCCCTTCATGTCATCCCCAACTCCTGAGCTCATTCCAAAAGTACTGGATGGAGAACCATCATCCCAGAGAACACAGGTCCACTTCTCCACAGCTCAATGTGGGGGGGCTTTATACTTTATACTAGCTCAGCTGCAGTGTGACCAGCATTTGGCTGACCTGGCATGACCAACAAATTCAGGCTGGTCGAACAGCATGACCAGAATCACCAAGCTGGGTGACCAACATGATCATCCAACATAGATGATGTTGGTCAAGAGCTGGTAAACCAGCTGGCTTCCCATCATAGATTATGCCATCAAAGACCAGCGAAGGCCATCTGAAACCAGCTATGTGAACGTGAAAGCTGGTCTTCAGCTGGATTATTCAGCTGGGAAGTCTTATGTATTTGCATTTGCTTTTGCCCTGTTGAACCGAACCTTGACTTCTGTTAAGCCACTAATAGACCCGTACACACACTCATACACACTCTTAAACACACCTCATGGCTTTCTGTGACAGATTGCAGCTCTTTATTGGTCCTCGCATCACACCTGTCTGGATTTTCATCATCGTTCACAGTCGTAGGCCTTTAATCAATATTAGATGGATGCTGCTGATTAATGCTGATCCAGTTCTGCACAGACTGCATTTGATGTAACACACAATACAGCCGCTCCCTTTCTTTCAGTCATCTGGACGGTCACTGAGATCAAATGGATTTGGTGAATAGTAAACGAGACATGAAATATTTGGTGCCAAATTTCATGACTGGGTGGTGTGATTTGCTGCTATTTGACAGCAGAACGACAACACAACGGGCCGTGCAAGATTGATCACAGGTCTGACGAAATGTACACCATGGGGAGCGAAATAAATCAGAAAACAAACAAACAAACAAACTGATAAATAAGTGAAGGGAGAGAAGTAACAGTTAATTTAGCGCAGTGGCCACGGGAGTGTGTGTGTGTGTATGTGTGTGTGTGTGTGTGTGTGTGTGTGTGTGAGACTCTTGAGACTATACTATGTGATCATATGATGCAATACTATCACGATACTTGACCAGCATACATTTTTTCTGTGATTTTAAGAGCTTATGAGACCAGTATTACCAGCAGTTGTGTTGGGACTGAGTTTCTGAGTAAAATCCTGTGAATCCCATTAAGTGAGTTTGAAAGGACTTCGGACTGGGACACCAGACTTCACTGTTGAACCTTCTGAAGTGGGCTTATTCAGCGAAACACTGATGAAGGGTGGTGTCTACCTGAAGACCCCTGTAAGGAGCTTGTTATGTAGTGATTAGTGTGTGGATGAAGGGGGTGTGTCACCTTAGAGGCGTGTCACCTTAGCTGTAAGTTGTAGGATCTTGTCATCTTCCTGTGTGGTTTGTGGTTTGAGTGTTTGAGCATTGCTGTGATGATCTGATTGCATTCAGTCAAAAGAGCATTAGTGGGGACAGAATGGATGATCACCATTCCACCTCATCCCTAACTCATCCCAAAAGTATTGGATGAAGCATCATCATTCCAGAGAACACAGTTCCACCGCTCCGCAGCTCAGAACTGGAAAGCTGGTGGTACTTTATTCACTGGTAGCCTGGAATTATGTATGGTGTCAGTAGATTCATGTTTATCTGCTCCAGACAGTCTGTGTCAGCAGTGGGTGCTGAATGCATTCATTATAAAATATGTCCACAAATATTTAGACGTGTACTGTTGTTCAGACCCGCTGCAAATGCGGGAAGACCTCCATCAACTACCAGTTGATGTGGCAAAGGTTCTCATAGACCCACTGTGCTGCACACGGGGGAATTTGCCCTCCACATAGTAACACACACACATACACACTACCACGGCCACCCTGGTGGTGTGAAGATGACACACAGACACACACACTATTCACACATTAGATAATCACACAAGCATGCACGCAGTCTGTACACACTGGCCTCCACAGTATTAACATCTATATGTGAGGGAATGTGTGTGTGTGTGTGAGTGTGTGTGTGTGTGTGTGAGAGAGAGAGAGCAATTGAGAGTGGGAAAGTTAAGAGCAGAGCATGGGAAAGACAAGCTTTCTCTTTTCCCCCTCCAGGGATCAGGTGCCTTCATCCGAGAGTGTGAGATGAGTTCAGTCCTCCAGCAGGAGCACTCAGACTGAAGGCATTTGATCAAATGCAGGCTGTGCACGGCATACGGGGTGCTAGAAGCGGAGCGGGGATTTTAATGAGGCCTTTCTGAGAGGTAGCTGTGGGCTTTCTCTTGCTCAGCTCAGATGTGGAAAAAGTTCAGTGACAGTTGAACTGGTGGCGCCATTGTCATCCTCCACACAGTGAGCTGTTGTCGCTCCACCACAAAGATGCTTTGTGGCGAGAATCTCACTCTTGTTTGACCCACAAACATGGTGAGGGTCTTTGGCGAATTCCTCTCTGCTGTTAATCTGCGTTCTCTACCTCGTGAAGGACGTGAGGCTTATCTGTAAAGAGGCTCAGACTGGAAAAGCCTCCGTGACAATGCAGTGACAGTAACACCTCTACAATAAACATGCATCAAATTCCCGCTGTGGCTTATAGAGATGTGAGCTCCCCTCCCGTCATTAGAGAGAGGCTTTCTTAAAGCACAGTCGTGCTAAAAAAAAATCGCAGCTCACATTTCAGAATAAGCATTTTTGTGCTGATCTTGTTCAATTCATCTAAAATGTGCATCAGCTTATAAATACACAATATGGACAAAAGTATCGGGACACCTGTTCTTTCATCGTTTCTTCTGAAAGAAATTTTGGGGCACTAACGTGAGGATTTGATTGCATTGTAACATTATGACCACCTCCTTCGTCCTACATTCATTGTCCTGCTCTGTGATGGTCTTGTGGGGTCCTGGCCATTGAAGAAGAGGGTGAAAGAAGATCAACAATCACAGTCTGTACTACAGTCTGTTATTACAGGACTACAATATGCTCCTGTGTAGTAGGAGGAGCTGATAAAATGTGCAGTGAAAATGAAACAAGGAGGTGGTCACAATGTCATGGTTGATCAGTGTGTTAGTGATGTCAAAATGTTAGATGATCACCACCTCACCTCATCCCCAACTGTCTATCTCCAAAGTGAGTGTCTGGAAAGGTGATCATAGATTATAGATTTTGAGTAGCTGGTAGAATAAATATGCATCTATATGGTATTATTATGATCTTCTTCTTCTTCTTCGTCTTCTTCTTCTTCTTCTTCTTCTTCTTCTTCTTCTTCTTCTGGCTGCTCCCTTAGGGAGGGGTAGGGGTTGACACAGTGGATCATCTGCTATCCCCTGCCTCCTCTACTGTTACACCAACCATCTCCATGTCCACCTTCCCTCAATGGTCTTCGACCTACTGTAGTCCAATTTCCACCCGCACCCTGCTGGTCAACAGCACCGGAGGCGGTCGTTGTTAACCTGGGCCTCGACTGATCCGGTATGGCAGTCATATTTATGATCCGCATTATAGTTTTGGCACAAGTTTCACGCTGGACGCTCTTCCTGATGCAACCCTCACCATTTATCCGGGCTTGGGACAGACACCCGAAGTGCACAAAGTACACCCCTAATGGCTGGTTTCGGGTATTGTTATGATTTTTCTTTAAAATAGTTTTTAACCCTTGTGTAGTTTTAATATTCTGTACAGTCTTCTTGTCAAAAAAACGGAGACAGTCTATGAACCCTGATGGTTTACAACTTTCATGGACGTCTTTCCATTTCAAGTTTATAAAAGATATATTAGGGGGTCTTCTCTGCTGTTAAACAGGGTTGCTGGCTATTTTAACCCCTAAGCCAACACTAAGCCCTTAAATCAAGCAGTCATGGAAACATTGAAACAGATTCAATGAGTTACAGAAATACCCATCAAAACACCCATACCCTCATTAAACACAACAAACCTCCTTAAGGAGTACCGTCTGTTGGGTTTGCTAACATGGCAAGATCTTTTATTGTGGTTCATTTAACAACATAGCATTGACTCTGCAATTTGGTTGTGGCTTTACTGTAATGAGGAGACCCCACAGAACAGCACCATTTGAATGTTTGCTAACCTGGCAAAGCCCAAAGTTTGGTAGTGTACAAACCCCTTATTCTGCTGCAGGGAGAAGTTTAGCATTTTAATTGTGGATATGAATAATGGAGAATGAAAAAACACCAGAGAACAATACTGCAGCACTCCGTTCAGTTCACTGCCTCTGAAGGAGAAAACTGTTTTACAGCGTCAGGACAACTACAACTACAGCCAAACAGCAGACGCTGAAACTGTAAAGAGCAAAATTAAAGTGATCAAAAGTATTCGGACACCTGCTCATTCATTTTGATTTCATTAAATCGACTTTAATCCTACTTTTGTTGGAGCAACCGTCTCTACTGTCTACTAGATTCTGGAGCATTGCTGTGATGATCTGATTCCATTCAGTCACAGGAGCATTAGTAGGGACAGGATGGATGATCACCACCCCACCTCATCCCAGAAGTAATAGATGGAGCGCCATCATTCCAGAGAGCACAGTTCCACTGCTCCACAGTTCAATACTGGGAGGGGAGCGGTGTCTGGTAGCCCATGTCATTCGTTGAGTCATGTTTATGTGCTCCAGAGAGTCTGTTTGCACATCTGTGTCAGCAATGGGTGCTTAATGTATTCATTAGAAAAGATGTCCACAGATATTTAGACATACACTGTATGGTGTTGTTCAGACCCATTGCAAATGAGGCAAGACCTTAATCAACTACCAGTTGATGATGATGATGATGATGATGATGATGATGATGATGATGATGATGATGATGATAATGATGATGACGGTGGTGGTGGTGGTGATTATTATTTGTTGTTGTTATTGTTTAGTGTTATTTTTAAACAAGCAGTGCCATATATCTGCAATATAGAAAGACTTTAGGTCTCTCTCTCTCTCTCTCTCTCTCTCTCTCTCTCTCTCTCTCTCTCACTCTGTAGTTGCTATAAAGCAGAAACATTATATATAGCCTCTTTCCACATCCACCATATTGAAAAAATCTGCTTCTGGAATGAAAAATGTCTGGTTAAATATGAAACTTGTTCCTGGTTGAAATCTGCCACCAGAGGAGTTAGATCAGTTAGATCATAAATCAGTGCTTTCTGTAAGCTATCATCTTTTTATTGCTGTATTTCTGAAATAGTGTGCAAGCTGTCAGAATGTATGCTTCAATCAGAAAAATTATCCTATCTGAGCATAAGCAACTTCAGTCCCTGTTGATATGTTTTCATATCCAGAATGAGAGTTTCTGACACATCAGTGAGGCATTACATTTAAAAACAAAAACAATCGGTTAAAATGGGAGAAATGGCTGCGAACCGGGTCTGTCTACTCTGCTGTTTGTTGTTCTCAGACACACATGAGACGAAATCTGTCACATGACATTAAATTATGACCAGCTTGGTTTTCCAGTGTAGCTCTTAACCAGTATAGGATATGTTTTAGACTAAACAACGATTACGATTGGGCTGGCTGACCAGCATGACCAAATTTTATGGCCAAACCGGTCCACTATTATGATCAGTATGACCACCATGACTAACCATCTTGTGCAGTATGACCAACATAATTCAACTGGTTGACCAGCATGATCACACAAATTGAAATGCATGACCAGCATAATCAAGTTGGTCATGACCAGCAAGTTCATCAAACTCATACATTATGCTGGTCAAGCTTCCCTGCTTCACCAGCTGCCAGCTTACCAGTGTTTTTTACCTGGATGTCCAGCTTTTCACCACTTTGACCAACCAAAACCAGTGTACACCATCTAAAACCAAATGCCCACATAAACCTGAGCTGGATTTTTCACCAGCATTGTGGTTTAAAACAAGAACAATGTAGGTTTTCCCAACATTTCAACATCCTGCTGTGTTTGAATAGGGAAAAAGGAGTTGGTAGACGTTCAATTTGACCACAATTTTCCATTTCTGCCACCTCCGTCGTCAAGCCTTTTGTAGAAGAGCTGGAAACATTGCTACTGGTTTCAGTATAATTTCACTTGCTGTCAGAAAGCTGGTGTGAGTGATTTCAATGATTGCTTAGCTGGCTCGGCAAGTGACATTTGGTTCTTGGATACAAACACTGTGAGCAATAAATGCACAAGGTGACATTCTGCACCCACACCTACACACACAGACTTAGACCAGGTGAGAGCAAATGACTGAGTGTGTCTGAAAAGGTTCAAATCTAAGGGATTTGAGTGACTCAAAGGGCAGTGCAGAGAACCTGCTTGCTTTCTCACTCTCTCACTCTCCACCCACTAAACTAGTTACTGCTTGTGTCTCGTTCTTTTTATCCCTTCATCCTCCCTTATGTTTCTCCCCTCCTTTTTTGCATTTTGCAGTCTGTGGATGGCACCCTGGAGTAACCTCCCTGTCCTCCTGCTCAGCCCCTGAGTGCTGGAAGAAATCTTCCAGTCACCACAAAATCCCAGCCTGTGAAACTGTTTTCCTCCCACTTTAACATTTCCACCAAATCCCTGCTTATGGGTAAATCCTAACAGAACAATAAGCAGCCGCTATCTGTGTTTTAACTGGCACTGGGAGCACCTGCTGGCCTGCTGCCAAAACAATTCATTTCAGCTGGAATTTGTGCAACACGCCCATGTTATTCGTCCTGTCTTATTTTGCAGCTGAACACAGCGTTCCCTCTCTCGCCATTGGCGGAAAGTGCTGCAGCCCGACAGCCGTGGGGGAATTTAGAGTGTGAATTGGTACTGCCAGTCCAGTCGTGTAGGGACATGCATGGGTGTTGTTGTTACAGTTGAAGAGAACGAGGAGGAAAAGTGACCTGAGGGCGTTCACAGAGAATACGGCGGGTACAGTGCAGCTGAACTGATTTACCTGAAAATCATGTCGATCAGCTTGGGAAGAGTGAGTGTGTAGCTCAAAGATCACATCTTTACTCATCGTTACACTTGTGCACACCCAATAGTACGACGGCAACCATTTGCATGTAGTGACTTTTAAGTTAAAAGCATTGCAGCCATGCATTACAATAAGTGGTAAGTCCAACACCTAAACGTAAAGATGCCATTGGATGCAGTTATTGAGTGTTTTATGTTTGTGGACACCCTATTTTAAGCTGCACACATTGCTGACACAGATGTGCAAATGCACGCCCAGCTTCTCTCGTCACTGTAGAGGAGTATTGCCAACAGAATAGGACTTACTGGAACAGATAATCAACTTTTTGCCAGGGCTACAGGGGTAAAAAGGCTGGAATGATGGTGCTCCACCCAATACTTGAGAATGGGATGAGGGTAGGGGTGTGGTGGAGTGGTGATTAGCCAACACCCTGATCTCACTTGTTGCAGAATGCAATCAAATCCTCACAGCAATGGTATAAAATCTAGTACAAAGTGCTCACGGGACAGTAGAATATTGTAATACCCTTGAATTTGGAAGAAACGATGAATGTGGTGAATAAACAGTGAGTTTGTTTGTGGTGGAGAAGTTCTTAGATGTAGTCACTGTTATTTATTCTCAGAATACTGGCGGGTTTATGTCACTGTGATGACCCACAGTAGCTACACAGCACAGCTTTACCTTGTATAACCTAGAACTGTAACAAGAGTCAATATTAAAAACAAGTTTTCCTACTGAATAGTGTTGCTTTAACCACTTCAAAGACTCACCGAATAGCTGCACTAGAACCTTGCTTCAGCTACTATTAGATTTTAGCCCTCTTGGACCTTGCATGTATGTTCTCCCGAAGTGAGCATTTAGTCTTGGAATGCTTAAGCTACTGTGCTGAGTGTATGTTCATTTTTGGGATCTAACAGTTTATTGTTTCCTTGTGTTGAAAATAAAGATACATTTCCGGCAGATCACGAATATTGCCTGGTCTGGGCTTCCACAGCTATAACAAGCTCCAAACCTTATAAATGCACCCATCTCCTCTCATGTCCAATGACATGAACATGGGGGACCCTTGTGGGCTTGTCAGGGGATGCCCCTGCTGAAGATACCATGATAAAGACATGATAAAGCCATTCTATGGCTGAATAACCTGAATGAGACTGATTAATCTCTTTTACTGTGATTAAATAAGTCCCATGAAGTTTAAGAGGTTAAAAGTTCAGTTCAATTTCTGTAATAAATGAATGAAGTAACAGAAAATCTTTAAAATAATATTCAGGCACATAAGGCACTTTATTTGTGCACCATGCCCATATTATTTCACCCTATTGTAATTTTGGGTTGAACAGCACATTCCTTCCCTCATTACTGGTGAAAAGTGCTGTAGAGGCTTGGACCCGGATTTCAGTAAAGCTGCTTTGTGACAACGCCTATTGTTATAAAAAGCACTATATAAATAAACTTTGATTGATCGATTGATAGCCCGGTGGCTGTAGGGGAATTGGAGTGTGAATTGGTAATGCCAGTCTAGTTGTGTAAGAACACGTGCGAGTGTTGTTGTTACAGTTGAGGCGAATGAGAATGAAAGGAAACTACACTGCAGCTAAAAGGATCTAGTAGAGGCCTGTTGATCAGCTTGGCTTGAGAAATGGAGATTGAAGACTTTGCAGCTGAAAGTTGATGAGTGACATTTGCCTCCACCTTAATTACACCTCGGTACACGTGTGCACTCCCAACATTATGACTGCCGATGCTTGCATAATGTAACTGAGGTGAATTCCCTAGTCTACTTTGTCTTTGTAAATATTAATGACCACAATTTTACTATTATTTATTTTATTTATTTGTTTATTTATTTAGCTTATAAAGACTAAAAACAATTTATATCTCGGAAAACACTTTGCACCTCAGAAATTGATCATTCAAAGTTGTTTTAAGCTGAAAATGCAATAATTGAGATTATTTTATTATTAATTAATTAATTATTTTCAATGATAGATTGACAAGGATACTTAATAAAAGGTTCTTCAAAATATTTGACAGTAGTCTGATTAAATAACAAAAACAACCCCAATTATATATATATATATATATTACCGGGAAGCCTTCACGCTTGGAGGAGAATGCCGGATCCCCGGTTCTGACACAATGGTCAGCAGACGCCTGCGCCAACTAGCAGCACACTTATGTGATGTGAGAAGAGCTCCATCTACCCACCCCCTGAGGGAGAGCAAGCGAATTTCTTTCCCTCAGGACCCCGGCTGCTGATGGTGAGCAGCACGAACCTGGATTTGAACCTGCCTTAGCCTGCTACGCCACACAGGGCCCGCTATATTTGGATTTTATATACGTATCAATATTATTCTTTTTCAGGACTTTAATTCTGAAATTTTGATACTGTGTGAGCAACCAAAGAGAGCAAACAGCCCCATCTTTTTTAATTTCCTCTATAACCAGTTATCTGGATCAGTGACACCAGCCCCTGTACACAGGTTGAGCACGTACACACGGACAGAGCAGTAAACATGCACTGGAAGACTGTTTGCTATTTAATCTGGGATTTAATTCACTTTTGGATCCAACAATTGGATTTTAGCTGTTTTCTGAGCTGGATTACTCACTAATAATTCATTACACATGCATCCACCAGTGTCCCATGTTCCTAATCATGAGATATGAAGCCTAGAAAATGTAATGGAACTGCCATTGCAATGTGCAGAAGAGTCAATAGGTTTTTAATCTATTTCTGGTGAAATATTTATTAAACCCAGTTCAACTGCTTAGTCCATGCATAGGTGCCTATAGTTTCTGAAATGTATACCATTCCATCATTCTGTGATAGAATCTGAGTCAAAAATAAAGTAGAATAATCTTGGAAGGATAAGCATAATGGTACTTAATCTTGAATTAACAGCTATAAGCAAAACAGGCCAAAATAAAGCAATTTAACATTTAGTTACACTGTCTGTATGAAGGTTAATAAGGTGGATATTCATTATTTGTAACTGTTTTTGGTCAAGTAAACGTCCTACCATACGTTTCAACCAAGATCAGCTTTTATTTTTAAGTGCTTGCTGGTTTAAAGTGAGAAATAAACACTGCTGACCTTTACCTTTGTCTTAATGTTTGGTTTAATCTATTGTTGACACCAGTACCGTAATTAAGTGCCAGTATCTGTGCAATAAATTCAAAGTCATCCCCTAAGAATCAAAAGGTTCTAACAATTTTCTCTATGACAATGTCTTACTATTATATACGGTGTATTTTAAGCTGTATGCATTCGGAACTCTTTATCTGGAAAACAGAAAGGTCCTATCTCTATACTCATGCTCTAGCTAGGGCTAAGGACTTTAAGGCTCAGTATCTCAAAACTGCTCAGGATGCAGAAAAAGCCTTATAATTCCAAGGGCACGAAGCCTTTTCTAAAACTTCACTAATCTCCTTTGTCATTGTGGTGGAAATGACAGCAGTATTGCATTGTGAACATTTTAATTCAGGTCAAGCATTTTGAGTTCTCTTATCTCACATTTTTTCCCACTTCTGCATCTCAATATGAGCAACAATAAATATTAAGGCTGAAAACATTAGTTGAGTTAACTTCGAAGTTGGAAACTCTGATTGTCTGTCATGTATCAGTCCTATTACTGATCTGTCTTCCTATCTTGTCTTTGTTTTGTCTTTCTCCCATGTGCTTCTGAGCACACATGTTCTGTTTTGGTCCTGTCTCCACCCTTGCTCCTCCCATTCCCACCTGTGTCTCTTTTGTAACCCTGTCCCTTCATTAACCTGTTCCAGGTGTGTCTAATGTTGACCTTGCATTTAAGACCCTTAGTTTCAGTCAGTCTTTGTCTCAGTCCTTTTGTTTCAGTAGTGATCCTGTCATTTCGTTTGTTTGTAAGTCTGTTTCAATGCGGCTCTTTTGCTTTTCTAGGTTTAGTGTTGGTGTGTGTTGTGTTAGTTTCATTATCAGTTTCTGTCTGTATCCATGGATTGTTTTCTTTAGTTTATTAAATCCTAAAGCCCAGCACGTACATCCACCTCCCTTGTCATCGTCTGCATGGCATCCACTCATTACAATGTCCTTTATTATTATTTTTTTTTTATTTTGTATCCTTTCTCAGGAATGTTCTTCTGAAATCTGAACATTGTGTGAGTAAAGAAAGTGAGTAAACAGCCCTTTCCTTCACATTTTCCTCTAGAACCCAACATCTGTAACAGTGATATCACCATCCCCATTTTCATCCATCCATTTATTTTCTATTCCGCTTATTGCCCAGCCGGCAACTCTGAGCGCAAGGGCAGGGAACAACCGTAGACAGGGCGCTAGTCCATGGTAGGGCACACACACACACACACACACACACACACACTATAGAGTCACCAATTGACCTACCGCGCATGTCTTTGGACCGGAGTACCCAGAGGAATTTCACTGAAACATGCAAGTTGTTTTTGTTTGTTTGTTTGTTTGTTTGTTTTAAAGGTAATCTATAAATTCACTTCATAGAGGTGACGTAGACATATGATCATGCACAGAATAAAAATGTTGAAAATTCAAATTATTCTAAAAATGTCCCTCAAGGACACAGAAAGTGCAGATAGCTGAAGAATCACTCGTGAATGTAGTACAATCCGTATTGCTCATCCTTATCTGTTCCACATTCTTCTCTCGAAGCAGTAAACTCGAAAGCTGCTTAATGACGTTGGCGTCTGATCTTTAGTACAGTTTCCTTTGACCATATAAAGCTGGAGGACGTGGTACAGATAACATCCTGCGAGCGTGCTGCTCATACAACACATTCCACCTATCTCTCATCTCCTGTGTCCCAGATTTGGCTCTGTTGCTATGGTTACACAACGTACACTCTTGAAGGTACGGCGTGCGCGCGCGCGCGTGCGTGTGTGTGTGTGTGTGTCATGTCTGTGGCATGGTCTCATGGGTTTCAACTTAAAACACTGTTGGCTTGCCATGACACTGCAGGGGCTTCTTCAGAATCCCTTGCTTTCAATCCGGATCCAATTAAGCGACTGGACGGGACCTGCAGGTCAGCAAAGGGAGAAAAGTGTGTAACAGAGTGGACAACTCACTGCTACACTGAGACAATGGGGTCCATAAATAAAACAGGTGACAGCATGCTGTAATATCATGGAGCTCCTGTGGGAATGAATGCGCTGATCGAGTGAATGGAAGTGCTTCTCTCCGTCAGTCTTCTGGAGCTTTAATGGGTTTATCTCTCCATTCAAAATAAGAACAATAAAGCCGAGTATATAAAACAGGAGTCTGCTGCATATTTCATAATCTCATAATAAGTCTCTTTCTCTTCTCTTTCTGTCTCTATCTATCTAGCTAAACCTCTTGTTATACATTGTGTGTGTGTGTGTGTGTGTGTGTGTGTGTGTGTGTGTGTGTGTGTGCGTGCACACTCCCTCTATTTTATTACTGCTGTGTCTGATCCACTCACACCACAACACACACTAACACACCACCACCATGTCAGTGTGACTGCAGCGCTGAGAATGACCCACCACCAACATAATAGGCTGCTCTGTGGTGGTCCTGTGGGGTCCTGACCATTGAAGATCAGGGTGAAAGGAGGAGAATGAAGTCTGCAGACAAACAGATGTTCCTATATGCTGAGTGGAGTTTACTAAATTGAAGTGTAAACGTGTGAAGTGTAGAAACAAGAAGGTGTTTTGGCCCTGTGGGAGTCCTGCTGGAAAAGGAAATCAGCATCTTCATAAAGCTTGCCAGCATATAGAAGCATGAAGTGCTTTTTCTCCTTATTCTGGTGCTTCAGGTGCTTCTGCTGCAGTTGGAGCCCCTTTCCTGGATACGTCAGAGCTCAGCACACTCCTCTCAAGGCTGTGGTTGTGCACCTTTTCCCATCCCCTTCCAGTCAACTTTGCATAAATATGTTCTTCTGTGGCTTTTTATGGACAACTTACCAGTGAAAATATGACTAGGTTTGATATAAAATGATGAGGTGAGCCAATACCATGTTTAATAAACCAATTATTAAAGGATAACAAAAGTAAGAACTGAAGGAAAGTCAAATAAATTGCTCTCCTGATGGACGAATGGTGAAAGTGTCAGTTTGTCTTATACTCCACCAGTGGTCTTCGATCCTCTTTAAGAGCTAAATGTGAGTGGTCCTAAAGTTTTGGCTCATTCTCTCTCTCTCTCTCTCTCTCTCTCTCTCTCTCTCTCTCTCTCTCTCTCTCTCTCTCTCTGTCTCCACTCAACAGCACGTTCCAGCACATTCTGAAGGAGGCTCTGAGTTACGTCTTGTGAAGGCCAGGCCCTCTATTGAGTAACGTATTACACAGTGCACTGTACTTATCCACCTGTGCAGGTCGGTGTGGAATGCTTCTCTGCCACTTATTACAGGTTCTGTGCCATTGCACAAGCTCAGATTTTATCTCAGGTTTAGCTTGAGTAAATACCATTCATCTCGATAAGGAACAATGCCGTAAATAGGCGGAGGCTGCGTTGCACAACAGCCAGCCAATTCTATACAATCCACCGAACGACCCCCACAGTAAAAACATCTTTTTCACGTTTTATATGAGCACAGATAAAGGCTTGTAGGTATAATATCTCTGATATTCAAGGCTTTTTATTTGATCCTCTTTTATCCATGCTGCTGAATGCGGAGGTGGCCATAAGCTCTTAACTGGGCTTTGGAACACTTAGACAGGTAGACCATGTTTCTCCTGGATTTTAAAGGCAAACCATCACCTCCCTTTGAGAATACCTCAAAGACCAAATAATACTTTAAGTGGAGGATTATACTGGTCTTAGCTGAAAGTGTAAATCTCTGACCTCACAACTGGAGATGGTACCAGTCCAATCCCCAGTAATGGTACTGAGCCGATACTAGATAAAAACGTAAGGCAACATAAAGTAGCTTATATAATAACAGCAGCAGCTACATACAGTATACAAAACCCCAATTCTTTAAGAGGTTTAATTACTGAGGGCCTTTTCACCAGTGTGGAATGGGTTCTGTTACAGTTCTCAAATCGAACTTGAGCCATTCAAGGCATTTCCGACAAAAATAGGTTCCAGAACATGAGTTCATTCGCAGCAGGAACCAAAGATTAGCAGGTTTTTCTATTGTTTTCTACTGTCTGGTTGTAGAGGAGGAAGGAGCAATGGCATACCATTTGTCTTGCACGTTGTAGTCGTCTATGTCTTTATAGTGTCAAAATTTGATCCATGTTTGATCCATGTTTGCTGTTTGGAGAAAACCATATGTAACAGCTCTATACGTCTATACGCTCTGACGTCTTCTCACTTCTGTTTACTGACACCTGGAAATGCCCTCTGTTGATGTATTTTGTGACACATCCTTGGTTTCACTAAAACTGGTGTAAACGTGGACTGGTTCTAATAAGCCTGAATGGAACCGGTTGGTGGAAAAGGACCCAGAGGTTTGATAGGACCCAGAGGTTGCCATGACTACAATACAATACATTAAAATATAGACATTTTTACTTTTCAAAAGCACCAGTGAACCCACATGTGTCTTCTGAGTTTAAACTGGCATTTTTTTTTTTAAATGACTGCTTCTGGCAGGTCAAAGGCCACAGTAAGAAGGAAAGGTCTACCAGCAATGGCAACAATCTCTTCAGAAATTGAAGAAATCTGAGGAAATTCTCATCAGAATTGTGATCAAAAGACAATGTGAGCAAAAGTCTCTGGCGTGTCAGTGTGCTCCATGCGTTTACAGTCTGCAGTCTACAGTACAAGACTTACCCCAACCACTGCAGTCTCATCGTTGTGTGATGCATTATCTGACAGTTAAGACTCATTTTTCACTGAATCAAATCCCAGTTTAAAAGCCAAAGGAGCTTCCAGTGCATGTTTACTGCTCTGCCTGTGTCCAAACTGCATATAGACTCTGACTGATCAGCGAGAGGGGGTGGGGCTACTGACATTACGAATGAAAAAGAAGGGACAGTTGCTCACACAGTGTTAACATTTCAAAATAAAAGTCCTGAGTAATAATAATAATGAAAGATGGATTTTCTTTTGGGAATTCTGTCAACTTATTATTATAAATATTTTTGCCAATCATTGTAATAATACATCAAAAGCTTTTTCAGCTCAAAATTACTCTGGAGGATCTATTTTCAACAGGATTTCTGAGAATAAAGTGTTGTTTAGTTCTCATAAATATTCAAATACTTAAATTCAAATTCAATTAAGCCAAATTTAAGTAGCCTAGGATCTCCTGAAGATAACAACATCTGGTATGTGTGACCGTCTCCTAGAAATACTTTTCACATGTTTTGGTGAATTAAGGTATGTCAAACTTTCATTTCTATTTTCATTCACAAGCTCTCAGATATCAGGTACTGCATGTATGACCTTGTTATGTAAAAGAGAGAGAGAGAGAAAGAGAGAGAGAGAGAGAGAGAGAGAGAGAGAGAGAAAGAGATCTGCTTCCATTTCCATCTACCTCCAACTTCCATTTACCACCACAGTGAATAATGCTGAATGAGTGCATTTCAAAGAACAAAGCATTTCAAACCCCTCTGACTGATGTAATGATTGAAAGACTGACAAAACTCTCCTTTAACATGAGACGGTATTCGATAGGTCAAATCTGTATAGGTCATGTTGTTGATTATGCATTTCTTCCTATAGAGTTTCACACCGTTTCACATTAACCCGTTCATACCCAGCAGCCAGATATAGTGAGATAAGGACTAACCTGATCTTATTGTTCTTAGCATCCCTTATTAATTCATGAATATTATTATTGGCACTTCAAACCATGTGTGGTAGGGCAGGCTGAGGCCTGCATCTCTGATACAGGTTTTTGATACTGAGGAATGTTTCAGTGACGCAATCTATAATTGTTGATGTTGAGTCATATTTATGGCTTTGAAATGGTACCATCAGTGGTCCCTTCAACCTTTAAAAGGGGACTTCTTCAGGAATGCTTGAAGATAATTGTTATATAAAACCACAACACCTGAAAGAACTGTTTGGATGCTTAGATACCTCTCTCTCTGGATAGTTGGAACCACTGACACTTTATATGTGTATATGACTGGAACTCATTCACATGATGAAAATAACCAAATTATTAAAATGAGATAAATACATTTGGTTGATGTTTATTTTGTCCGTGTAAAACAGAAAAGTGAGGATGGAAAAGATACTCTTGAGTACTGAGTTACAGACACAGGAGAACTGAATTTTTACGACTTGAGGTGCACACTGATAGTACTCTCAGATGTACACTATATCTTAAGTGCTTTTATTTTGGAAACATAATTGTACCTTCTGTTTTGCATTGCCTCCATATGCCTTGTCTAAACAACAGGCTTTTTATTTTATTTATCTGTAATATGCACCTTTCCGCAATGTACCATTAAACCTCATTAAAGGCACATAATTGGACATTAAGACCACTGCTGTATGTTTGATGGTCCCTGAGGGACAAATACATACCTGTATTTTATCCTTATTTCAACAATTTATACAGTAATAGAATATAGGCAGAATGAGTTTCATCCAACTAAATGATGCATACCTTATTAAATCATAGTTTGACTCTAACATTTCAAAGTGCAGTTCAGTTAGCACTTTCAGATTAATGGATCACACTGCACTAATGTGGGTCCTTCCTTTTTCCCCATATGTGTGTATATAGGTCAAGTTTAAGTGCATATTTCCCTGATATAACATAAGAGCAGAGCTTGAAAGCCTAACATTCAGAATCTTGCTACTATATAATAATAGTAATAATAATAATAATAATAATAATAATAATAATAATAATGGTGATGATGATGACAATAATAATAATAATAATAATAATAATAATAATAATAATAGCAATACCACTACCACTACTCACTACTACTACTACTAATATCACTACTACTACTACCACTAGCAATTACTAATAATAATAATAATAATAATAATAATAATAATAAATGTAACAATAACAATACTACTACCACTACCAGTCAATAATAACACACACACACACACACACACACACACACATCAATAATAATAATAAGGATGATACACACACACAATAACAATACTACTACTACTACTACTACTACCACTACTAATAATAATAATACACACACACACACACACACACACACAAGCATGCAACATTGGTGTCATTTTGCTCAAATCGCACATGTAATATTTTTCTAATGATATCAAAATACCAGCTGGACCTTCTTTGGGTGATCAAGCTTCCTGCCAAATCATAAATGTGTACATGGTTGGTAACCAGCTATTCTGAACGGCCTGTGTGTTTGTAGTACCTTACTGATCTGTCGAGGGAATAGTCCTACTTCTGGTCACCCTGTGACCTTGACCAGCAAGAAGCACATAAGAAGATGGATGGAAGGCCCTACTCTACCAAATGTGTGAACATGAACTGTGTGTGAACCTGATCAGCCAATCAGCAGCTGGGGAGGTTTTCAAGTGAGGAGAAAACATAGAGAGGAACAAACTAAAAGGGGCCGGCATTAGAAGAACGAGCAGGGATATGATGGCCGTGTGCTGATATTCCCTTTGAACGGATTTAGGAGAAGTTGAAGGATACTTGGTTTCAAGCTTCTGTGAAGAAGTACAGGTTTAGTGTTCTTGCACTGCCCAAACTTGGGGATTTAGATGACACAGCCTGCTTCTTGCTTTGATGTACTTTACATACTGCTGTGAATGAACTGTTTCCTGTCACAGTGCTTATGGTAATGGTTATGATTATTGCAGTGAGTGTGTATTTTGCTTACCCAGCACATTATAATTTCATGGGACTCACAGCCTTGTGTGTTATTGCCCTATTTGATGCATTAGATCACCTGCTGCATACAGTGCTCCCTCCAAACCTGCTGCTTTGATTGGCCACTATCTGCTTCTTGCTCCAGTGTGTGCACTTTGCATAATGTTATGTATGAATTATCTCCCATTGAAGTAATTGCAGTGATTATTATAATTATTCCATGCTCATTATCACTTCTTACCCAGTACATTATTTAACTGGATCCTCCCACTGCCCGCTCTCTGTGTTCACCCTGAATCTTCTGTCTGCTGGTACTTGACTCTTCATCCCAACCACCCTTCTGCCTGTGATGGTAGTTCCTCACTCTGATCCTCTGCTTGGCACAATCACTTTCATGAGTAATGAATCCTCCTTCTCTGGCCATATCTCAGACCACCTTTTGATTTTTCAGATTGCTTCCAACATCAACTTGTTATTCCAATCCATGGAATTTGTCTCCCAGGCATTTATCTCCAACGTTCTGAACATTCCCTTCACCTCTTTGAATCCTCCTCCCATTAAATGACACAATTGAGAGCATCTAGGGTGACTTCTTGGCCTCCTCCAGAAAGGCCTCATTTAACCTGCTTTCCCATTCAGCCAGTATCTATGACTATACTTGCTTGGCCTCTCAACTTTGGCTAGTGGCTACATCCCTTACTGCTGCTACCTTAACCTGGAGCTGCATCTCCACATTCCTAAGAGTCTTATTGCTTTCTTTCAACTATGATTCTTCACCCTGCCTTTTCAATGCTTCATCACCCCCTCGCTTCTTGATGTACCACCAGCTCCATGGACACACTTAATAGTCCAGCAGGAGGCAGGCCTTTGGCATCCTTCTTCAATACCAATTTGGGGTGTCTTTCCTGCAAGCTTCCTCCAATCTTGCCATATACCTAGATACAGATCCTGTCATGGCATTTCATGTCCCACCTTCAGTCCCACTTTGTCCACCTTTACCCTGAGGCATCAATCCTGCATGGCTGTCACCACTACCATCCTCCTGCACTCTATAAAATGCCTGTTAAGTTGACCTCCTCTGGGGTACTCCTACAACATGCATTGCACATTAACACTGTTACACCCCTTCTCCATATAGGCCCATTCCTCATGTCTTTGAGGAGCCAGTTTGGCTTCTTCCATGAACAGGCCCTGCATTGTCTCCATGCACAATTTGTTTTGGCTCTGCCCTGCAACCCCAGTGTACCACTTGTTTTACTGCCTCTGACTTCTCCTCAACATTGTCACACATTTTCTCCGCGCATCTCTCAGATCTTGGGAACTGTGTCATGTCATCACTTGCCTGCTACGGGAACTTGAATCTGAACAAGGGTTTCCCATTACCATGAAAACTGAGAAGCCACAATAAGGTCAACCAACAACAAAGCCATCAACAGTCAACAGCTCCTACATTTCTAACCATTAGTGTCTGCATTACCTCTGTTTGGTATCAAGAAGTGATTTCCGGTCTTAGATATCATCTTCTTCCAAAGTTGTGGACAAGAGAGGAAAGATGTGTTGGACTTGGAAAAGTGGGAGCATGGCAGGTAAGATATCTGAGTCCTGGCTCCTTTTAACATTTCTTCCTGAGGTTTCCTTAAAATGTCACCCCTAGCTGTTCATTAATTCACTAGTAGCAGCACCACAAACTAATAAAATCACAGTAAATGTATTTATTCAGCCATCATCTTAGCTATCTCAGTTTACAACTCTCTTCACAAAACCTTCTTCCTCCAAGCACACCAAAATATGCATCTAACACAGTCCATTTACTATGCACTAACCATTCTCATCCATTAAAGACCTTTAACTTCTTCTGTAGTGTTCTCTACTTTAAATAGTCAAATAAAATAAGAGTAATGTGCTGCATTCAGGTGAATTTGCCCTCCACGTTTAACCCATTCACACAACGATACACATGCATACAGAGTATTGAATTCACACACTAGGGCACAGTGAGCACACGTGCCCAGAGCAGTTGGCAACCCTATCCACTGGGCCCGGGAAGCAGCTGGAAAGTTAAGTGTTGTGCTCAAGGGGACTTCAGTAATGTCCTTGCCAGCAGTGAATTGAAACACCAACTTTCAGTTTCTGGTTTCCTAATGACCAGGTCTCAGCTTCCATATATTTGGTCAGATTCAGCATATTCTGTAGCATGAGGACATCGGTACCACAGTCTAGCACAGCACATGCTTGTTTTCAAGTGTGCTCTACACAGCATCAGTGCATCTCCAAAACTGATTGTCTAAATTGTCTGTCTTGTTTGCAATGCAACAGTACTAGTAATTTATTTGTTATTTATTACTAATATATATATATATATATATATATATATATATATATATATATATATATATATATATATATATATATATATATGATTAAAAAGTTCTGGATTTCACATTTAAGCCATAAATCAAAAATGCTTAAAATGTCACTTTACATGTATTTAATACAAAATATTACACTTTTTAAATGAAATATGAACATGGAGATGCACAAGTACATCTAATCTAGTTTAGTTTCTAAGTTTCCTGGAGTCCTTTGGGGATCTAGACCTGCGGCTGAAAACAGAAGCTGTCTGAACTCGAGCCCAAGTTTCTTCCCACAGTTATATATTTTCTCCTGTTGTATCTGGGGCCTACTATCGTTTTTTTGATCTACAACACATTATTTGAGATCCTCCATGTTTTGATAGCCTCTGGTCAGCCATATATGATCACCTCCTGGTTTCTACATTTATTGTCCATTTTATCAGCTTACAATTCAGAAGCATGTTGTAGTTCTATAATTCCAGACTGTTATTCATCTGTTTCTCTGCATCCTTTATTCTCCTCCGTTCACCCTGATCTTCAATGGTCAGGACCCCACAGGACCACCACCGAGCAGCTATTATGTGGGTGGTGGGTCATTCTCAGCACTGCAGTCACACTGACATGGTGGTGGTGTGTTAGTGTGTGTTGTGCTGGTACAAGTGGATCAGACACAGCAGTGCTGCTGGAGTGTTTAAACCCCTCAGTGTCACTGCTGGACCGAGAACAGTCCACCAACCAGAAATAAACAGTCAACAGCGTCCTGTGAGCCCTGATGAAGGACTAGAGGATGACCAACACAAACTGTGCAGAAACAGTTGAGCTTCTGTCTCTGACTTTACATCTACAAGGTGGAGACACTACGAAGGAGTGTCTAATAGAGTGGACAGGGTTAAAACACTCAAGCAGCACTGCTGTGTCTGATACACCACCACGTCAGTGTGACTGTCAGGGTCCTATGGGGTCCTGATCATTGAAGAAAAGGGTGAAAGGAGGAGAATGAAGTCTGCAGTATGCGCTATGCTATTGATACAGCGCAGACACACCGGTTAACAGTTTAGAATGACTCTGTGAACCTGCATAAAAAATCCTTGAGCCCTAAACCTAATGCAGCTTAGACTTATTATACTGACGAGTTGGGCCCACAATCCTTCGCTTTCCTCGCATTTGAAGGCAGCTATATTTCTTATTCCTACCACACAAGTAGAGTTCTGTTTTTATATTATTCTAACCGTTATTGCCATTATAAATATTATTATTACTGTTATGTTTTCCGTTTTCTTCAGACACGACCATGTGTTTTGATCTTGGACTGAAGTCAGCAGGGAGCTGAAGAGAATATTTGCTAGTTGTAAAAATAGCTGTGGCGGACTTGGCAGAGACGATCTCATTCTTTATGCAAGCTGACCTCCCTCATCGCCCCCCCACCCACCTGCAATATCAGCGTACAGGGAAACCTTATATCATCAGGAATAAAAAAGAAAGAAGAAACAGTACAGTATAAATCAATGTGTGGTGTGTAAAGTGAGCTGGTGAAACCCTCCCCCTCAACGGTGTGTGAAGGGTGTTCGGTGTTTGTGTGTATGTGTGTGTGCGTGTGTGTGTGTGTGTGTAGTCCTGGTGTGGTAAATTGTAGCAGATTTGCCTCTGGGGATGTTCAGCTGAAGGAAAGGCCCAGCCGCTGACAGAAACATTATTCAAATCATACTCCTCCTTTTTCTTCTCTTCCTTTACCCCCTCTTTCTTCTGTAGTAAAATCTGACATTTAGAGCAGGTAGAGAGAGAGAGAGAGAGAGAGACAGAGACTAAAGGATATCATTTAGTTTTTCATAAAAACACTGACACACTGATAAAATTATGTGTTTCTTATTGTTCTGGCCGGCAACGATACAAAGGGTGGCAGTTCGAAAAGAAACATGAGTCGGAGGAAACATGTGGATGATCTCTCCCCCTTGGCATCGAGAGCAGGGCATGTAATGTAGGAGGCTACTTCGGGGGATGGGTAATTGGCACGTCTAAATTAGGGTGAAAAATTGGAAAAATGACAAAAATGTAATAAAGAAAAAATAAGTTAAGCTCTGTCCACCTGTACATGCTCAACCTGCATACAGACTCTGACTGATCAGCAAGAGTGGGGGGGGCTAACGACATCACTGAGACTTGTTCTCTGTTCTTGCTCACATGGCGGTCAGATTCCAGAATTAAAGTCCTTAGAAGTGATAGTAATGATACATTTATTTATACATCAAGGTTATTTATTAATTAATTTGGACCACTGTCAACTTTAAGAATTAAGAAATATGATAAATATCCTTGTCAATCTAATCATTGCAATAACTCATCAAAGGTCTTGCATTTTCAGCTTAAAAGCACTCTGTGTAACGTCTCACGGCACAGAGGTAGGAGGCGGAAGTACTTGCAGGGTTGTATTTAATGATAACTCACAATTGTAAGCAGACATGGAAACACGACACGAGTAAGCAACTAGACACACATACAAACGAGAAGAAGGACGCAGACTAACTGAGACAAGGGAATTATAAACACACACGATAATGAGACACGGCTGGGACATGATAACGATGGGGCAGGGTTACAGGAGGAACACAGCTGGGAATGGGAGGAGATATGACATGTGCTCAAAAGCACATGGAACAGTAAACACAACACAGACCAGCAGTAAGTGACACTCTGGATAATCAATTACCAACAGGATTTCTGATATAAAGTGTTTTTATTCCTTCTCAGCAAAA